>JAEANM010021254.1:0-11908 GCA_017656035.1 Myanophis thanlyinensis
AGTAAGTAAGTAAGTAAATGAATGAGTCCTGGTTCTCCTACCTGATATTTGTCAGTCCTGTTACAATTTTAACTCCCAAAATTTCCAAGCAGTGTGGGATCTATTAGTTCCAACATAGAGGGGAGAAAGATAACATAAATAAAAAATAAAACACAAAGCTTCAGTACTGTCTCTCCAAACAAAACGGAAGGATTTAACCAAAAAAAAGATAGCTGATATGACTTTCGCCTTTTATGATTTTTGCACTTACATCTCCTACTGTCTAATAGTCAATTAGGATTAGGAATCCAAAATCAATTAGAAGTTGAATGAACATTTGGTTGTGGTGGTATGTTTTTTTTTTTAAACGAGATGTAGAACCAGGTTTAATAACACTGCAGTGGTGCAATATAATCTGAAGGCAAATAGTGACACTCAGATCATTTTCTTGTGAAGAGGCAACCCTTGTCTATAAACCCATAAAAATGACTAGCTTAGCCTTCAAAGGAGAAACAACAGCCTGTCACAGACTAAAAGATGATTCAGAAGTGTGGTTAGGTTAATATGCCATGCATGCTAAGCCAAATATATACTGGCCTTTTTTTTGGAGGGGGTTGAAGCCACACAGCATTATTATTATTAAATTAAGATTTTAATCAGACAACACACAAAAATATATAAGAAAAAAAACTCAAGGAGGCAAAAGTGCTTATTTTCCCCATTATTTTTTGAAACGGGTTAGGCATGTTTTGCAAACTGTAGTTGATAGCTTAGACCACTGTATGGCTCCTGACAATAGAATGTATTATTGAGTCAATCATGGTTACGCTTGATGGGCTCCTCTCTGATGCAAGTTTAAATCCCACCCGCCTAAGACTCCACCATGCCCTTGCTCGACAACACCCCACTTCACCAAAACTCGCATCTTGCTTCAAAGTCTTCCTGCATTTGCAGTAGCTGCCGGTTTCCCTGGAGGAGGCGAATAAGCAACGATTTGGGAGCAACGTCTGAACCAGGGCAGCTGTTTTCCCCAGAACTGTTGATAGTTTGTTTTATATACATATATTTTTAAATTCCTTCCACTTCCGTGACTCCGGAGGGCTCAAGTCAAAACAGAAAAAAAAAGTAAGAAAGAAAGAAATCCGGCTCAAAAACAATAAACTCGCCTTGCTCATTCTTGGCGTCCTTATCCTGCGACAAGTATCCCGGGGCAGATGCAAATGTTTTGCCTTTTTACCCTCGTTTGGAGAAAGTTGCATGTAGCTGCAACTGGGTCCCAGACCCCTCCTCAAGACCCCAAGTCTCCGCTTAAAGAATAAAGCTCCCTGGTCAGCCAGCACGTACCTGTCCGCCCGGTGGAGCAGCAACCCCTTTCTTAATGCACGTGTGAATCCCGCAGTCAAAGATTCCCTTACAAACCGGGAGAGTCTCTGCATGGAGCCCAGCACAGCACGCGCGCGTCCACGCATGCGTATTCCTCTCGGCCTAGTCTGGGCGGCGCCATCTTCCTTATGATGTCATTGTACGGAAAGCTGCCGCCCGTGGCCCAGCCTGGGTGAAAGGGAGAAAAGAAAATGGTGCTTTCCAGTAAGGGAGCTCCATTGTGAGAAGCCTGGCTTGGCTCTGCGTGACGTTTAATTTTTGCGCCACTCAGAAGACAGGAGTGTACAAAAGATATTGCACTTTCGTTGGGATGTTTTAGTTCAGATCAAGGCATGGTGGAGCTTAGGGTACTAAATGCTCCAGGTCTTGAATTGAGGCCATTTCGAATCGTAAACTGAGAATAAACTTTATTGTCACTTTGAATGTACACTAATAGGCATAGATTAAAATGAAATGTTGTTGCATACAGCTTTCAAAGGGTCACCATCTCCAATACACTGCATACATGTTGTGCATTGACAATAAAGATTTGAATGGAATACACACTACATAAACATAACTAAATAAATACAAAAGTATGCATATATCCACATATCTGACACAGAGAACAATAGCTTTATATCATGTCTTAAGGTAGAACCACTTTGGTGGTGAAGGTGCTGGACTAGAAACCAGGAGACTGAGTTCTAATTTCACTTTAGGCATGAAAGCTGGCTAGATGACTGGGCCAGTCCCTCAGCACAACTACCTCACGTGGTGTTACAGGGAAAATATCTTGCATTGTATGTCATTTCTCTGTTTACATGCAGTCCCTGCCCCCATTTGATTTCAGGTAGTCCTCAATTACTGACTGCCTCATTTAGTGACCATCTGAAGTTACAATAGGGTAAAAAACAGCTCTGTGGCCAATCCTCAAATTCATAAATGTCATAGCATCCTGTGGTCTCATGATTATATTTTGCGGGCTTTCCAATCAGCTCTTGGCAAGCAGAGTTAATGTAGAACATGGAAATAAAATTGCAAGTCACAGTCACATGATGTTTCACTTAATGACTGAATAGGAAGTAATATAAATCAGTCATCTGGTTTTCCACTAGTGACTATAGTGTTCAGTGAGGGAGTTATTGATTGAAATTGTGGTTGTTAAGTGAGGTCTACCTGTATTATTTGTAGTCTCCAAATATATCTGCTTAAGTCTTGAGACAGTACTGTATTCATGCACGCTTTTAATATTTGCACAATAACCTTTCACCTGGTTTCTGATTAACTACTTTCTGGCTTTACAAAATACTCTGGATTATAAACTAAACCAATCACCCAGATTCACACATTCCACTTATCTGAAAAAGAATGCGCCGAGCTAACAACTAAGTAAGCGTATCCCTAGGTAAACATGCTGCCGCTAAATCTTTCCTTAACTAGGTGTGTTGTATAAATCCAGACCTTCAGTATCAGGAATTAGCAGCATTGGGGGAAACCTAAATTCTACAGAAGTCCAAAAATATCCTTAGGAGGGAAAAACCCAACCCACCTCCTCCTGAGTCAGGAATTGCTCACACTGCCAAAAACCTGGTGGGTACCAGATGCCGACTAAGCTTTAGAGGAGACAAAACAAGAAAATATTATACAATTTTGTCCTAGGGGCAGAATGAAAAATAAGAGGTTGAAGATCATTACAGAGTCAGCATATTGTCCCCAACAATGTGGGCCCTCATTTTATCAATCTCAGAAGGATGGAAGGCTGAGTCAACTTTGAGTCAGTCAGGATCTAACTCCTGGCAGTGAGCAGAATCAACCTGCAATACTGCATTCTTACCACTGCACCACCAAGGCTCAGGATCTCCTGCAATGAGCAGAAAGTTGGATTAGAAGACCTCCAAGGTCTGTTCCAACCCTATTGTTCTATGTTCCAGGATTAGAGAAAATGACATTGGCAGCAGAACAAAATTTTCTGAGTGGGGAACTGGCTGATAAGAATGCTAAGTTAACTGACAGCTGCGAGAATTATATTTGCACAATACTGGAAAAATGTGGATACCCCCACAGACAATATAATAAAAAAGATATACTAGACTGTGCAGAGATGGATTAAAAATAAAGGATAAGGAAGAAACAGAATATTTGTTTTATTAGTGGTTAGATAACGGGTAGAAATTAGACGATCAAAGATTATTGCCATGTATAAGTAAATGATGAAAGACTATTATTATATATAAGTAAACAATGTATTATTATTACTATTATTGTCTTGTAAATGCAAATTGACTCAAACAATACACTGTTCATTAAGCACTTACGTTGATTAAAGAAAAAAAATGTATAAATAATTTTTTTAAAAAGAGTATGCTAAGTTAAGAGTCTTTTGTGCTGCAGTTCTTTCTTTGTTATTCTAACAGGCTATCAGATACATTGATTTTTATATTCCTATTTTGGCCTTTACCTCAGAAAACTACTTCTAGGTTTTGTTCAGAGTCCATCTGTCTCAGACATCACTTCATCATATGGCTGGCAAGATAGAAAGTTGTTATACTGCTTTACAGCTAGTAATCTTTGACCATCTCAAAAACAATTACCCACTTTAACATTTACAGTCAATGCATGGCACAGGTTGCACCTGGTTTTCACGATTAGAATGACTTTATAATTATAGAAATGGTTTGAAATTATACTACTTTTGTAATTTACTGCACCAAAGGAAGTTGGAAGTCATTACTTCTTTCTTCTATCTTTGCTCTTTTCTCTTTCCTTTTTCTTCCTTTTCTAACTTTTGTTTCTTGTATATTTTTATTTTACAATGGAACTTAATTGAAACAATTTTACGAAAGAAAATATGAACCTGGAAAGGTTTTTTTAAATAGATGTGCTGGTTCAAATTCATTTCCCAATGATAACACATATCTATCTAAATAGCTAAAGACTGTCCTGAAATATGCAAAAGAATATTTTCTATCAGTGCAAATGCTGTCTATAAAGAAATAGACAAATCTTTGGAGCCACATAGAATTCTTTATCCGATAGAGATAAAAACTTACATACCCACTGTTGTGTCATCTTCCTTATCTCCGCTTTACTAACCCAAAGCCGTGAGAAGCTTATAGCTGGCAATTAAGCAAGTAGCTGAAACAATCTAGTTTTTTTTTTTTTTTCCTCATAAAGATACACTGTATTTTCAAGAAGATTTGGCATCACAGCCATCTTCCTAGGCCAGGGGAATACCATAAGTTGTATCTTTTTGTTTCAGGTTTCATGTGGGTTTTAATAAAAAGAACAATGTTTTTAAAAAATACCTTGCTTTTATTAACTGTTGACATTAACACAGAGGTTTATGTACCTGAATGTTATTCGGGTAGAATGAAGGTATGAACTGGCACAGACAACTTATCTGCCCATCAGCCTGGCAGATGGGGAAATGAATCCTTTCCAGCTGAATCCGCGTTTTTCAACCTTGGCACATCTGCTGCTTGGGGAATTCTGGGAGTTGAAATCTACACGTCTTAAAGTTGCCAAGATTGAGGAAACACTGAGCTAAATACCACAGAGGTTTAGGCAGGTGGGTAAGATGGTCCCGTTGATAGGACTGCTGGAGGGCCAGTTTGATGTAGTGGTTAAGGCAGGGGTGTCAAACTCACATCATCAAGGTGGCATCACATGACATGTTGGGACATATTTTCTCCCTTCACTAAACCGGGTGTGGGTGTGGCCTGAAAGTGACACATCTGGCCTGCGGGCCATGAGTTTGATAGCCCTGGGTTAAGGTACTGTCCTAGAAACCAGGAGTGTGTGATTTCTAGCCCCTTAAAGCATAAAAGCCATCTTGATAACCCTGGGCCAGTCACTCTCTATCAACCCAACTCATCTCGCAAGGTAAGCTGTTGCAGGTAAAATAGGAGAAGGAAGGAGTATTAGATGTGTCTTCTGCCTTGAGTAATAAAATAAAGTAATAAAAGTGGGATCAAAATAAATAAGTGTCTTGTAGGTGAGAAGACAGGTCAGCTGGCTAGAGCAGTATTTCTTAGCCTCAAAAGTTTTAAGTTGTATGGACTTCAACTCCCAGAATTCCCTAGCCAGCATGGGGCTAAACTACAGCAATCACCACTGTATCCTACGGCAGCACAGTACTACAGTATTCTTATGCTGTAATGCAGTTGCAATGCATATATGACAAATACACAGTACAGTGCCATATGCTTTTCTTATTCACCATTGAATGAGCTCTTTCAAAGCCAACCAAACCAGGTTCTGGCTTAGATGCATTATAAATACTCAGTTACTATTTTGCAGCCTCACCTACCAGCACGTGTTATTTTAGTCCATGTTCTGCAGCAGGGTGTGTGATCCCAATTTAACATGAGCAACAAAATGAAAGGAGCAAAAAATACATTAGGGTGTTTATCTGACATGCCAAGCTGTTATCCTTGCATATTCCCTTCCCTTCTGTTTTGGAGAGTTAGCGTCCAAATTCACTTTCGTTATGCATGATTTCAGATCTTCCAAAATTAGAAAGCACAAACAGGCTTTCCGCAGTAATTATATTCTCTTGGCTTCCAACAGCACTTTGCAAACAGGCCTTGTGGTACTGGGGAGAATGGGTGATTAACCTATTGATTCAGAAGAGCACACGTCTTCGGCACCCAGGTAAGCATTTGCAGCAGACTAATGGGAGAGCTACATGCTGATCCAAGTGATCATGTGGTCAGTGGGATCAGATCTGAGACTTCCATCACGTAATGGCTCAGTCAGCACTCATCCTTCTAATATGTGTAAACAGTAGTTGTTAACAGGAGACAAGAGCAGCTCCAATTGAAGTAATCCTTGAGGTTTGCTACTTTTATCGCTTGTATTTGCAACACAAGAGAAGCAAAGATTTGTTCAGGACCATCCAAATAAGGATAGGATCAAATTGCTCCAGGTTTCTGACCGATTATCATCAAATGCATCCTAATATAGCCATAATAGAATTAGAATGTCCAATGATTAAACTTTAGCTGCTATAGTCTATTTTGAGAGGTGGGAATGATGATCAACTATTATTTGCTTGCCTGTTAGAGGCAGAAGGAACAAGGACAAGTTAACACTCCTTGTGTCCTTAATATAGTGAATACCGATTGCTCCAGGACTGAATCTCAGGCTATATATCCTTGGACAAATACAACTTAAATCTCAGACACATTTTATCTTCTTGCTTCTTTTTTTATATCTCCAGATATTTAGCAAACTTGTCCCATGAGTTCTTGAAAACTCAGATGTGTAACATTCAATTTATGCCATGCTGTAAATATATTGTCTTTGGATTTATTTTTATTTCTTTTAGGATGGTCAATGTAATGTCATTTGATTTATTGCAAATCCATCAATCCACAGCTAGTCCCAAAAGTTGGTAAAGACAAGTAAGTTGCAATACTGCAATTGCATGTCTTAGAGATGTCTAATTGCCAAAAAGCAGTTTTACATATTTAGTTTTGCCTGGCTGAAATCCACCCTTGATCTTAATAAAGTAAGAGTGCTGGTTTCAGAGATTGACAAGGCAGGACATGTGCCATGACTTCAAGATTAGCAGAAGGCCTCAAGATGATAAAACAACTTTACTACACTATTTATACTTGACACATAACATCCTAGATGTTCGGCCACAGGGCCAGAGAATTTTCAGTCTACATGTCCATTTGTTTGAGGGGAGAAACACTGGGGCCAGCACTAGATGTTCTTACGAAGGAACATCAAGCTTAGCTTTATTTATATACCCTAAAGACATTCTTCTATACTTCTGTTTCCTGGCCTGAAGTAGTTCTGAGAAAAGTTTCAATGCTTCCTTGACCAAGACCGTTAAAGAGCTGGCCTTACACTGACCGTCATATCTGTGTCACAAAGACCTGATGTAAGGTCATCCATGACCTGCAGCAGAAAACTTCAACCAGAATATAAAGGAACAAATCTCAAGGATTATTCTTCCTGGTTTATGCAAGAGTTCTTTGCTAGGCAATGACATTCCTCAAAATCACAAATGCATTTTTGGATATTATTAAAATACCCCTTGCCTTTTTTTCTGCGTTGTTCTAAACTTTTTCCATGGTTGACTTCATTCATGAATCTCTTGGCCGTAGCCATTATGCTCCCAACATGTCTTACCAAACTGCACACAGCCCTCAAAAACAGGATTGCCCATACAAATATAAGAGATTCTGGCAGGGTTCCATACTGATAATTTAAGCTGCCAGAGATACTGGTAGAAGATGACATATCACCTGCACCCCACATCCAGCAGCATGGAGTACCAATTAAATATCCTTTAAGCAATAAGCTCCCTCAAACTTATAAGCAGTAGCAGATCACTCACTACTGGTGTTGGTGAAGAATAGACTTCGTGGTATGTAGCACCAAAGTAATGACACTTGTCACCTTCCACCAAATAGTTGGGCTGAGCCTATGCAGAGAACCAATATTTGTTAGATTTTTATCCCACCTTTATTACTTGCCCATACAGGTATAAGATTTTCTGACAGGGTCCTTAAATAACTCCTTGAGTCAGGGTCTCCAACCTTGAAGTCCACATGCTGGCTGAGGAATTCTGGGAGTTGAAGTCCACAAGTCATAAAGTAGCCAAGGTTGGAGACCCCGGACTTAAGTAGCTCAAAGTGGCAAACATTCCTGGTACTCCTTCCTCCTCTTGTTTTCCCCACTACAACCACCCTATGAAGCGAGTTGGGCTGAGAGGGAGTGACTGGCCCAGAGCCACCCATCTGACCTTTAATGTCTAAGGTAGGACTAGAACTCACAACCTTCCGGTTTCTAGAGCCCTGCCTTAACCACTACACCAAACTGGCCTACAGCAGGGATTCATTTTAGGTGATCTTAAGACCAATTGGCAGACTCTTTTGGGCAAGGCTAGGCAGCTCAGTGCCATAAACAAGCGTTTCTGAGAAACATTCCCATGTGAGCCCATAAACTATCTAGGCCACTCCTTTTAGCTCTTTATCTTCTCCAAAGTTTGCTTTTGAGTGCTGGTGGATTTTAACTAAAAGAGCTGAAATATTTGTTCAGGGAATTTCAGAAGGTTAAGAGATAAGCTTGGCAAAGATTTTGTTTTCAAGGGCCTTTACAAGACATCAACTCCTGCAGCCATAGTTTGTTGAGATAAATTATCTAGTTACAAAGATATTGCTGTTTGGTAAACCATAAGAAGCTCCTTTAGGCTGCAGCTAGCTTTAGTCAGTTATAAAGATATTGCTGTTTGGTAAACCATAAGAAGCTCCTTTAGGCTGCAGCCAGCTTTAGATTATCAACAGCAGTGTCTTTCTACCATAGCACTTTCAGATGTGTGGACTCCAACTCCCAGAATTCCCCAGCCCAGAAGAAGTTCAGGGAATGAATCTGGAGCTTCTCCACACGCATTGTCATATAATCAATTAATATAATAAAAATCAATCCATGTCCCGGCGACAGCACCTTGCACAAGCCATTTAATGAGCTCCATCCCACTCTGGGTTCCCCAGGCATGCTGGTAGAACCAGGTCTTCAGTGCCTTCTGGAAGAGTGCTAGAGCTGGGGGTCATTCTAATCTCTGGGGGGGATGATGTTCTAGAGAGAGGAAGTCACCATGGAGAAGAGCCTTCTTCTGGGTCCCGTCAGATGCATCTCCCTAGGGGATGGGATGCGCAACATTCCTTGCCTCTTCGCTCTGGTGGGTCAGGTAGATGTGACCGGCAAGAGACTGTCCCTCAGATAACCTGGGTCCCAAGCCATGAAGGGGGCTTTAAAAGTGACAACCAGCACCTTGAATTCCATCCGGAAGCAAATCGGCAGCCAATGCAGCTCCTGCAGGAGAGGTGATACATGTGCACACTTGCACCAACTGGAGCTTCTAGATGCTCTTCAAGGGCAGCCCCATGTAGACCGCGTTGCAATAGTCAAGATGGGAAGTGACTAGGGCATGAGTGACTGTGAGTAGGGATTGTGAGTAGGGATATTGCCCCCAATAACCTGGCTCCTCATTTTACCAATCTTGAAAGGATAGAAGGCGGAGTCAACCTTGAGCCGGTAAGATTCGAACTGCCAGCCAGCCGGCAGTCAGCAGAAGTACCCTGCAGTACCGCATTCCAACCACTGTACCATCATGGCTCAAGATTCTGTCCATTAGATGCAAACAAATAAAGAATTGAACTCAACTAAATTTTGCTGTGTTGTCTTTGGGCTTCGGCCTGTTATTGGGCAATTATTTCCAGGACCACCTGTTTCCCATTTGTTTTCTTCATCCCACCAGATCCAATAGAGCTGGCATGTTCTGGATCTCTTCCATCAGGCAGTGCCATTTGAGAAGACCAAGGAAGCATGCCTTTTCTCTCACAGTGCCTGCCAATGGAACAGCATGTCCCCCAAAAGAAGACCTGGAGGGTGCATTGGGCCAAAGGGTTGACGTTGGGCATTTTAGTACATTGATTGATGTCCTTGTTTGTCAAAGTATTTGCTTTTGAATTGGTTTGGCTTTTTTTTAATGATAGTTTTAAAAAATTATCTGGAAGCTACAGTGAACCCCAGGACATTACAACCATCATAAATACATGCCAGTTGTCAAATGTCCAAATTTTGATCATGTCACCTTGGGAATGCTGCAACAGTTGTAAGTGTGAAAAACAATCATAAGTTCCTTTTTTTCAGTGCGCAGGAGACCTAATACCATTTGGACAAATGGCTGTCCAATCTCTTATTAAACATCTCCAGTGATGGAGCACCCATAACTTCTGGTAGTAACCTATTCCACTGATTCATTGTTCTACTGGTCTCACTGTCAGGAAATTTCTCCTTAGTCCTAGGGCAGTGGTGGCGAACCTATGGCACACATACCAGAGGTGACATGCAGAGCCCTCTCTGTGGGCATGTGCATTGTCACCCCAGCTCAACTCCACTGCATTTCTCCGTGGCATTTCTCGATGTCATTTCAGAAGCTCACAAAAGAAAAAGATCGCACCTCTTGCAGAGCTGCTGGTATTGGGATACCCTGCCTCCCACCGGTCAGCTGGTCTTCGGGTCTCTGCTGCACATACATGCATCCAGGTGCATCAGAGGTGAAATTCAGCAGGTTCTAGCAGGTTCACTAGAATCGGTAGTAAATTTCCTAAGCAGTTCGGAGAAGTCTCCTTTTGTTTTTTTCCTCTTTACCGGGTTAATCCTGTAAGGAAGGCAGGAAAGAAACATCCTGGTGTTGTTTCTAGCCTAGTCTTTATTGCCTTGCTTACAGAAACTGCCCACTCAGTCACATGACCCTCCCAGCCACGCCCACCAAGCCACGCCCACCGAACCAGTAGTAAAAATATTTGAATTCCACCACTGATGTGCATGCCTTTTGGGCACTCGGTATCTAAAAGGTTCACCATCACTGTCCTAGGGTATCACTTGAGTAAAGCAAGAAGCATGGCTGATGACCCACACAGGATGCCAAACATCTTGCTATGATTAATAAAAATATGTGGGGGGGGGGGGAATTCTTAGGTTCTAAATCCCAACTTTTCTCAGTGAAGCCAACACTGTCAAGAATGCCATTCAAAACAGGTTTCTGGTAAACAAAAAGGCAACTTTATTTTTCCAAAAACAAACACTTTGAATCAAGAGTCACAGCGTCGATACAGAAAATACATTAAACAAACAAACAAAAACAAGATAACTTAATGCGGAGCAAAGATTGAATTCAGGAGATCTGGGGGCTGCCGGATCTATAGACTACAGGCTGATAAGTAGGGGAGGCAGAGAGCACCATCTGGGAGGAAGCCTGGAGGAAAAGAGGCTACCAGATGGTGAGGTGTCCGTCAAGGATCATTTCACTGAAGCTGCCACCAACGTGAAATGTAGCGGCACACTCAGGTGAAAGCTCCAGACATTATGTTCTCGCTGCCTCACGTACCATTTTAAGGCAAGTGGGCCACACATCCCTCAGGAAGAGGCAAAAGAAAGTTACTAGTTGGATGCTCAGGGTTACAGACCTTTCATTAAGTCTGAAAGGACAAGGTAAAAGATCGCTCAGCCTTAAGAACCTGCAGAAATGGTGATTTTTCACAGACTGCCAGGTATTTTTAAAGCTTTGCTCTGCAGCTGAAGACAGGTAACAACCATTAAACGTGCAGGTATCTAAAGGAAACCAAAACAGAACCAACCAAATAATGTAATAACGCCCTCCCCCCAAGCACTTTCGTCTCAATCTGAGAATTTTCAACTAGTTGGAAATATTCTTGAACATCTTCTCAAGTCAGAGAAGGTCTGTCAGAAAGTTTGCAAATTTTAGACCATGGTTCTTGGGAGTTTTCAAGAAAATATACTCAGTCAGGGCTTGGCAAGACCTGGAGTTCAACTCCCAGAATTTCCCAGCCAGCCATACCGGCTGAGAAATCCTGGGAGTTAAAGATCTACAAATCTTAAAAATTGCTAAGGTTGGAGACCTCTGAAGTAAGTAAATCCATTACTAACTCTATACCAGGGATGGCCAAACTTTTTGACTTGTGGGCCACAATGGTTTCTAAAATTTGACAGAGGGGCCGGGCCAGAATAGGAGAATGGTGTG
>JAEANM010021255.1:0-11908 GCA_017656035.1 Myanophis thanlyinensis
GGAGGGTAAGTGGGACTCCGTTTTAAGACACCCCCCCCCCCAAAAAAAAAAAACCCTCTCCCCGGCCCAGTCAGCTCCCATACCCTCTCCCCATTCACTGTTAGGCAAAGGCGAGGGGGGAGGGGCTCTTGAGGGCAGGGGGCACATCCAGATCCCCTTCTCCCCGGGGTCCCTGGGCAGGGTTGGTGTGAGGGAGCCTGCTTCCTTTTCAGTCCAGGCTGCTGCTGCTGCTGCTGCTCCTCTTTCTGTGTGTGTGTGTGTGTGTGTGTGTGTTTGGACCCGAAGTGCCTTTCCCAATTTTAGTCATCCTTTCCTAAGCTATCCCGGGCTGTTTGGCAGCGAGGGAGCGTGGCAAGTTTTGGCAGGCTGTTTTGTTGTCGTTACCCGGGAGCTGGGAATAACTTTAGGAGCCCAGGAAAAAGCCATAAATTAAATAAATAAACGGGAGGACTCGGTGGCTGGAATAGTTCTGGACTTCTTCATTTGCTGAACGGGAAAACGGGGGTGAAGAATTTGGGGTATGGTTGCCTTCCCCAGAAACTTCCTCCCTTGCAAATAGTCTCAGGGCCCCTTCTTGAGACAGGTTGCAAATATCTGCTCTGTGTGCATTTTGCAGGCCCGGGGCAGGTTTTAAAGAAGGGGGGGAGAGCAGCAGCAGCTCAAGAGAGGGGCACCGAGGCTGCTCTAGGGCCCTTCTCTCCAGTGCCCTTTCTTCTCCTGGCCTCCTTTTGGGGAGCAGGCAGCTCTTAGGGCTGGAGGGATCCTGGGGATGGGGAGCCAAAGGCCTGGGGAGGGCAAGCAGAATTGGCCTATTCCTTGGGGAAGTTGTTTTTTTTTGGGGGGGGGGGGCCTCCAGCTTCCAACAGGGTCTAAAAATAAAAGCTGGTTGCTCTCCTCTCTGAGTGAGCCGTCTAATTATGTTGCAGCAGTGACTGACAAGGCCTGATTGCTCCTGTCTCTGGTCCTGGGAGATCCACGAAGATTGGGGGGGGGGGGGAGAGAAATCCATTCACATGTTTCTCCCTCGGAAGAATTAAGTCAGCAAGAAGTCAGAGTGGAAGGGAGAAGGTTGTTTAACCCCAGCCCAATTTAGACTGTTAATCAGAGAATGAGGGAAGAGGAAACATAGACTATTAACCTCAGACTATTAGTGTCAGCCCCTCCCCTCCCTTTGCCCCCTCCCCCTTCTTAGCTGAGCTCTGGGGCTGCTGTTGCTGCTCCACCACTGTTATTGAAAGCCAACAGCTGTGAGGCAGCTGCTCAAACAGCGTCCAGAAATTGTTCCCCAGCCCTCCATCTCCCTCCCTCCTGGCCTTCTGCCCCCTGCTTGCCCTGAGAATTTGAGGGCTCCGTTAGGGAAGACCCCCTCCCCCCTTTAAACAGGCAGTTGGGCTGGGTGGAAGAACAGAGCGGTGGTCCTGCGGGGCCTGTCACCCTAGCTTCAGGGCACGGGCTTCCTCTTCCGTTAACTTGGGCTCGGTCCCGGCAGAAGCTTTCCTTAGAGTCTGACTGGCCAAAGTGCCTAGGGCAGTGTTTCTCAACCTTGGCAAATTCTGGGAGTTGAAGTCCAAACCTCTTAAAGTCGCCACAGTTGAGAAACACTGCCCTAGGCCATTCCAGACAAATGGCTGTCCAGTTTCTTCTTGAAAACCTCCAGATGATGGAGGGCCCACAACTTCCTGTGGCAAGCTGTTCCACTGGTTAATTGTTCTACCTGTTAGGAAGTTTCTCCTTAATTCCAGGTTGCTTCTCTCCTTGGTTAGTTTTCATCCGTTGCTTCGTCTCCTGCCTTCTGGGGCTTTGGAGAATAGGTGGATCACACACACACACACACACACACACGGCCTCTTCTCTGTGACAGCCCCCCAAATATGGGACATATCTGTTATGTCCCCCCTAGTCCTTCTTTTCTCTATTTGCCTGAAATGAGTTGGACTTATTCCAACTTATTTGTTAGGTGAGCAACCATCCCAAGCGTTTGTGTCCAAGAGGCTGTTGTGGAACTTGGTGGTCGAGGGCCACAGCAGGTTCTAGGGCTGTGCTCCCCATGTGGACTGGAGCAAGGGCAGGTTTTGAGGGCAGAGTTGAGGTTGGGCCCCTGCTTCTGCCACCCCTGGATCGTGGCCCTCCTTGCTGACAGCAGGTCCAAGCAGCTTCCCTGCCCTGCATTGCGTCCTCCACTGATGGTCCTCCCCTTTGGTTCTCTTCCAGGACTCAAAACGGGTGGCGGTCCCTCTGGCCAGTCTGGCAGCACCTTCCACTATACCTTCCATGGAGACCCTCATGCCACATTTGCCTCCTTCTTCGGGGGCTCCAACCCCTTCGACATCTTCTTCAGCAGTAGCCGATCCAGGGTCTTCAACGGCTTCGACCACGAGGACATGGACATTGATGATGATATCGACGACCCGTTCAGCTCTTTCAGCCGCTTCGGTTTCAACGGCCTGAACGGGGTCCATAGGCGGCACCCGGAGCCCATCCCCATGCGCCGGAAGGTGCAGGATCCGCCTGTGATCCACGAGCTCAAGATTTCTCTGGAGGAAATCTACCACGGGGCTACGAAGCGGATGAAGATCACCCGCCGGCGGCTGAACCCGGACGGGCGAACGATGCGGACAGAGGACAAGATCCTGAACATCATCATCAAGCGAGGGTGGAAGGAAGGCACCAAGATCACCTTCCCCAAGGAAGGAGATGCCACCCCCGACAACATCCCGGCCGACGTCGTCTTCATCCTGAAGGACAAACCGCACGGCCATTTCCGACGCGATGGGACAAACATCATCTACACGGCCATGATCAGTCTTAAAGAGGTGGGTCCTTGGTTGGAGGCCGGGCTGGGTGGGGTTGGAGGACGCCCCTCTCGGACACAGGTCGCTGAGGCAGACGGGCACTTTAAGAAGTTTGATATAGAAATAAATAAGTGGATGGAACTCATTGAGGATTGACGTTGGGGACAACCAGTTGTCTCGGTTGGCTTTCCTTGGCCTGGGCTGAGTTTCTTCGTACATCTCGTAGGTCCCACAGGAGAAAGAGCCGGACAAAGGGTACCAGAGTTGGGGTACTCAGGAGTTTGTCTCCTGTCTGAGAGGACTAGTGACCCTCAGGGCCAGAGATCTGAAGGGCCCAGAAGGGAGGAACAAAAACCACCATGCTGTTTGGAGACCTGAGTCAGAAACTTAACCTTCCCCGGTGTGGCCAAGACAGAGCTTCAGTCAAGACCTACCTTGGCCACATTGCAGAAAGCTGCCCCCAATGGTTTAGCTTAGAAGGCGGCCTTCCTTGATCTCCCCTGCCCACGTGGTCTTCGCCAAGGGCCTCTCTAGGGCAGTGTTTCTCAACCTTGGGGACTTTAAGAGGTTTGGGGAATTCTGGGAGTTGAAATCCAAACCTCTTAAAGTCCCCAAAGTTGAGAAACACTGCTCTAGGGGTGGCCAAGAATCCCCCCCCCCAAACATAATGGCACATTCTTGCCACCTTTCTTTTTGTTTAAAGACACTTCCGGGTGTGAAGAGAGCCCACCCCCCCACCCCACCCCACCCCGGTACGAGGAACAGTTGCCAAGTGCCTGCAAGCTGGCCCAACCATCCGGCCGTGTTCCTTTCCCACCCTGAAAAGACTCTGCCAACTGTGACTCTTTCAGCTTTGTGCGCGTGTGAGAGACGCTTCTGTTCCTGCCACCTGGGCACCCGTGGGGATCAGCCCCCCCTCCTCAAACCCCCCCCCCCCCCGAGCTCTGCTTCCAGGGAACGGAGGCGGTGTCTGCATTTTTAGGAGAGGGCGAATGGGGGATGGGCCTCTGGTTTCCCATGGAGCCCCTGAAATTAACCGACCAAGGGGGTGGAGTACAGGAGTCCTCGACTTATGACCACAATTGAGCCCCATAATTTATGTTGCTAAGTGAGACGTTTGCTAAGTGAGCTTTGTCCCATTTTACGACTTTCCTTGCTACAGTTGTTAAGTGAATCATCGCAGTTCCTAAGTTTAGTAACATGGTTGTTGAGTGAATCTGGCTTCCGCATTGACTTCACTTACCAGGAGGTCATAAAATGGGATGATGTGATCCTGGGACCTTGCGACCATCATAGATATGAGTCAGTTGCCCAGCATCTGAATTTTGATTATGGGGACACTGCGACGGCCGTAAGCATGAAAAATGGTCATAAGTCGTTTTTTTCTGTGCTGTTATAACTTGAATGAACAGCTGTAGGTCAAGGACTCCCTGTACTGCAGCCCCCCCACGCTGGGGACACTCCCTCGGCCTCTTGGTCCTTCTCGGGGCGCTCTGCCGTGGCCTGGGGTCCCTCTTTTCCTGAACTGCTCTCCCCCCCCACAAGCTCCTGGAAGGCTCAGGGATTCCCCGTCTCCCTCTGAGTAGGGAAGGAGGGAAGCCGACGCGTGGGAGTCACGGACGAGGAGTAAATCTCTAGAAAGATGAACAGATGAGCCCCCCGGGCGCCTTTGCGGCCGGTTCTGGGCTGCCGGTTCTTCCACGTGGGCCTGGCTGCAGGACCTGCTTCTCTTGCTCAGACAGGTGTGGGGTGGAGGGGGCCAGTGGGGTGATGGCTGCCACCTCTGAGCCATTCCAGCTCTCGGCGTTTGGCCAGTTGGCCACAAGGGAGAACGGCCCGCCTGAGTGGGTAGACCTGGCCGGAGGAGAAAGGAGACTCTCAGCTGGGAGGAAAGCGATTTCCCAGCTAATCCTGGCGCTGAGGTCGGAATTGCCCCGTGGGGCTGAATGTGGGGCTGGGAGGCAGGGAGGGAGGGAGGAGGCCCGGGGCCTTCCTTGAGCCTCGGGGCATTTCGTCTCTGCAGAATGGAGAAGTCAGGCTCCCCCAGCCGAGAAAGACCCACCGAGACTCTTTATGCGGCTTCCCTGATCATTCCTCACTTACCGACAGAATCTTGCCAGACTGAAACAGACCATGAAACTGTTTACTCTGGGAGCCGTTGGGGAGGAGCTGTCTTCACTCTCTTTCTCCCACATGAATTTATTCAGAAACTAAAAAAGGATCCCTCGTGAGCCTTCCAAGCCGGCGTTTTTATTCTTCCTCAACCCATAGACAGAATCTTGCCCGACTGAAGCATGCCGAGGCTCCCAGGAGGCAGAGAGGCCGGGAACCGTTAGGCAGGATCCGCCCTCGCCCCCTTCCTCTCACGCAGACTCTCTGGGCTGAGGCCTCTCCTGCTCCTCCTCAGGGCCCTTCCTCGCAGTCCAGACCATCAGGGGGAGGGGGAGCCTTGGAGGGCAGGGGGTCAACATGGGGGCAGTGGCAGGGTCTCTTTTGGGCCAGCTGGTTAATCTTGCTGAAGATATCTGGCCCAGGAGGGGGTTGAGGGGGGGTCTCCCACCTTTGTTGGGTGTGAGTCTCTTCCCAGGGGCTCTCAGGTGAGCTGGGCTCCGGACCATGCCCACTCAGGACTGCCCTCTCCCCTCCCTCCCTCCCAACCTGGGTCACAGGAGTGCTGGCTCTTTGGCAGCTGGTGGGGTCAGCTGTGGGCAAAAAATAACCCCATTCTTGTTGGGCCCTCCTGGGCCTTGTGGAAGTTGGCAAGAGCAGCAGCAGCAGCCCTCCAAAGTTTCCACTTCTGGAAGTCGGCCCAGGCAGGAGAAGGGAGAAGGCCCCCGGTGGGCATCTGCACTGCCCGCCTCGGGGGCTGCCCACCACCTGCCCGGACAAACTGTGGAACCCGCAGAAGGCTCGCACCCTACTTTGAGGCCTGTTGGGGGGTGGGGGGGCTACAGGAGGCCATCAAGACTCACCCTCATATGGTCTTGGAAGGGCTTGAGGCCCTGCTCTTCTGGGTTCCTTGCCGGGCTGCTTCCTGCGGGCACGGCATAGCGCAGGAGTGGGCAGGGAGAGCAGCTTTAGGGCCTGTGAACACCCAGAAGTTGCCATCGGGAATTCTGGGAGTTGCGGTCCAGGGGTCCTAAAGCTGCCATCGCTGCCCACCCCCGACGTAGTGGCCCTTGTGTGACCTCGTGTGACCTGGCTGTCCCTGCATCTGTCTCACCCCGCTTCTCTCCTCCTCTCCTCTCTCGCAGGCCCTGTGCGGCTGCACCGTCAACATCCCCACGGTGGACGGGCGCGTGATCCCCCTGCCCTGCAGCGACATCATCAAGCCTGGCACGGTGAAGCGGCTGCGAGGGGAGGGGCTGCCTTTCCCCAAGGTGCCCTCCCAGCGCGGAGACTTGATTGTGGAGTTCAAAGTCCGCTTCCCGGACAGAATAGCCCCCCAGACCCGCCAGATCCTCAAGCAACACCTGCCCTGCTCCTAGAGCGGCTGGGCCGGGCCGGGCCGGGCCGGGCCGGGCCTCACCTGCCCACCTCGCTCGCTCACTCGCTCTCTCTCTCTCTCTGCCAGCTGGCTCGCTCTCCAAGCAGCAGCCGCACTTCATGCTGTGCCACGTTGCACCTGGCCTGGGCGTCGCCCCGGACCCTCCTGCCTCTTGCTGCAAGAGACCCTCTCTGGCCTGTCCCCCCCCCGTCCCCCCCACGGCAGCTTGGCTCCCTTTGAGAGGTTCCCGTTTTGGATCTGGTGTCCCAGCTTGGCCTGAGTCTCGGGGGTGCCCGGCCTGCTCCCTGGGGACTTTCCTTCTCCTAGAGCTGGGGAGGGTTTCCCCAAATTTTGCCAAGGAACACCAGAACCCTGTAAATAGAGCCCCCCCTCCTTCTCTGTCTCCTGCCTGCTCTTTCTGGATTGTGCCTCTCTAGAGCAGCCGGCGGGGGATGCAAAGCCAATCTTGTCTGACACGGCCGGAGCCGGACCCTCCCTCCTGTTTTTGGCACCCAGAAGGCCCCCTCCTCCCACCTTCTGTTTCTGCACACACAGACCCTGCGATGTTGGCCCGACAAACCACCTCCAGCAAATTCCGGCCCTGTTTGGGGTCACAATAAGGGCCTGCCATTCAAGGGTGCTTTTGACTTTGTATTTGAATAGAACCTTCATGAGGACTAACCTCTTCTCGGCTGTATTGGATTTTCATCTGAATTCTGGGAAAGGGCTGGTGGGGACGGCTCCCTGGGGAAGGGGAGAGAAGGTGGGCTGCACGGAGCCCTGGGGGAGGTTGGGAGGGGGTCTTGGTGCCATCTGATGTTGATCTCATCCCCCCCATCCCCCTTGTGTGTTTCCTGGGAGGTGGGCGAAGCGGGTGGGGTCTGCTTGGGCTTCTACAGCCTCCTTTCACTTTTCAGAGGGAGAATTTTCAAGAAACGTTTTCTTAATCCTTGACAATTATGTTGTGTTTTGGGCCAGCGCTGGCAGGGAGGCTGGGTCTGTGGGGGAGGGGAGGGTTTTTTTTGGGGGGGGAAGATAAGGGCTGGGGGGGGCTTTGCAAGAGAGCATCCTATCATCTCCTCCTCCCCCTCCTGAGTTACAATCTTGGGTCAAGACTCTTTTTGGTGGGGCGTTCCCCCATCCTTTTTATTCTGAATTTTCTCTTGAGACTGAAAATTGGAGGTGCTTCCTTGGGGGTCCCCTCAGTCCGTCCATGCCAAGGCCCCCATCGGGTTGACCCTCCCTTGGGGTGGGTGGGGTTTCAAGGGGGTCAGGGGTCAGACAAGATGCCCCCCCACAGCCACTTTCCTGTATAGCTGTACAGCACGGAGGGTTTCCCTCCTGCAAAGACGGATGTGCTTGGGGGAGGGGGAGGCTCTGCGGTGGGCCGCCTGGATGCTTCAGGCCCCCTCCCCTTTTTTTTGGGCACCCTCCGGTATGTGTGTGTGTGCGTGTGTGTTTTCCCAATACAAAGAAACAAACAGTGGGCTGCTGACCCGCTGGGCCGAGAGGAGGAGGAGTGGGTGGGTGGGTGGGGAGAAGGCCATGCCTTGCTGGGGTTCCTCCATTTCAGGGAGACCCCGGGTGGTTTTATAGCGTTTTTTTGGAATTTCTCCTTTTGTAATGTCCTGTATTAATATTTAAAAAAATAAAGTATTTTAAAAATAGGGGGTTGTGTCGTCTGTTAAACTCCAGGATGCCCCCCCCCGAACCCCCGAGTCTTGGAGGAGCCATTGAGGAAGATTCCCCCCCCCCAGAGGTTGGCTGTTCTGTGGTGGGGCAGCTGTCAGCCCACAAAGAAGGGCCATCCGGGCCCTTGGCAAGATGGGGCCACAGCCCCCCCCTCCCTGAATTGGGACACCTTTTGTCACCAAAGACCAAATTCTCATGGAAGGGCCAACCTGGGAGGCTTTCGCCAAGTACAGGGAGTCCTTGACTTCCAAGAGTTCATTTAGTGACTGTTCAAAGTTACAACGGCACTGAGAAACAGGATTTATGACCATTTTTCACAGTTACAACCATTGTAGCATCCCCATGGTCACGCGATAAAAATTCAGATGTTTGGCAACTGACTCATATTTATGACATTCGATGTGTCCTGGGGTCACATGATCCCCTTTTGTGACCCTCTGATGAACAAAGTCAATGGGGAAGCCGGATTCACTTAACAGCCGTTATTAAGAACTGCAGTGATTCATTTAACAACTGACAAGAAAGGCTGTATAATGGGGCAAAATTCATCTAACAACTGTCTTGCTTAGCCACAGAAATTTTCAGCCCAGCTGTGGTTGTAAGTTGAGGACTGGCTCTACCTTAGACCCCATCCTCTCTTCTGTGCGGCCCCTCCCCCAGGAGAGGGGGCTGGGGAGTCCCTCCGGGCTGCCCACCAGGACCATGCTGCACTTGGGATTCAGGGTGGGGGGTGGGTCTCTTGCAGACCCTCCCTCTCGGCCTCCTGAAGGCATTGTTCCCGGGGAATGCAACAAAGGCAAAAGTGAAATTAATTTCAACAGAACATGGCCAAGAATCACAAAACAAGGAAGCCAACCCAGAAAATACAAGAGTTGCAATAATTTCAATGAAAACCGAGCCACCTAGAAAATAAAAGTAAGTGGATGAAATGATTGGTAGAGCATTGAATTGTCTGGGGGTGGGTGGGTTGCCCTAGACCCCCTCAGGACGACACTGCCAATTCTGTGAGCCCCGAGCCCCCTCCTCACCTTCCCTTCCCAACGGAGGATCCCTTCTGGCAGCCAGTCCCGCCACCTGCCTCCCTTGGGTTGAAAAACATTTCTAAAGGATGGATGCCCGGAGAGGAGGAGAAAATCTCCAGATCAAGGCTGCTATAATGTCATTTCCCCGCACCCCGCGCGCTCCCCTCCCCTCTGCGTGCCTGGCCAAAGCCTCCCGGTCGTCTCCTTATAGGGCAGCTTCTCTGCCCGGGATGCTTTCCTTTGCGGGGTCTCCCCCTCCCGCCCCAGAACAACACCCAGGGCTGAGGGGGGGGGGACAACCGGAGGAACAGCCAGACCTGAAGGGGCTTGTGGTGGTGGTGGGGTTCTGCCTTGTCCCGGGGGAAAGGGCTCTGGTCACTGGGCTCCCCCCAGGGGTCCGTTCTTGGCCTGGGTGATTCGTCCTCTTTGGGCCTGACTCAGAGGACAGAACGGGGAAGTGCCAATCCAGTTAGTTAGTGCAACTGGAAAATATCAGCCAGGACTCAAATCCTGATTCAACATGACCTCAGAGGGAGGCAGCATCAGTGAGCCAAATCCAGGAGGATGATTTTAAGAGCTCCAGGGGGTGGGGTGGGGGTGGGGACAAATCAGCGGCAGGAGTGGGAAGGCAGCTGGGGGGCACTGCCGGGAGGATGACTGGCAGACCCCCAGCTGGGAATGAGCAAGCAGGCTGATGTGGCAGCTGAAAAGGCCAACAGAAATACCATATCCAGCTGTAGGAGATTCAGCTTCCATAATTCTGCTGGTTGTCCAGTGAATGTCCAGTGTTGAGTTCTAGCTAAAGCCAGCCTTAATATTTTAGAGTAGAGGAGGGAAGAGGAGGAGAGGAGAAGAGAAGAGAAGAGAAAGGAGAGGAGAGGAGAGGAGAGGAGAGGGGTTAAGAGAAGGTTAAGAAGAGTAGAAACTGAAAAAGAGTACAGAGGTCTGTCAATCATGTCCTGTCAGCTGAGCCTTCTGGGCTCAACAAAGGGAGAGCAGATGTTGACCAGGGTCTACCAGGCTGTCTTGATGTCAGAGGAGCAGAGACAGGACAAGCAGAGGGGGCTGAAATTCAACCCCAGAGGTCTAGATGGAAGGGAAGGGTTTGATGGTCAGCATCAATGGAAGCGTTGGCCTGGGGGTGTCTTCACACCCTGGAGGGTTTCAGAGGGCCACCAGTCCTAAACGGGTCCAACATTGTTGGCTAGACTTGTATTGTTGCATTGTTGGCTAAACCCTGTGATGTCATCTCATGAGCATTTATGAATCTCGTTAGAGAAACAGTATTCATGGAGGAATAACCCTGGTCTTGTGGGCCTGACCCTGGACTGAGAAGCTCAGCCAGAAGGACCTTGTGCTCCATCCTCACGGTTGTGCCTGCTGGAAGGACCAGGTAGTCTTCCTAGTATGACTGGCAGGCAGAGATCACAGTGAAGTCAGCAAAGCCCGTGCTTGCGCCTTAGGACTCTTTCTTCTTGAGAGAGACAAACATCTTCAGGATGAATGTAGTTATGCAAGTATGCGGATTTCCTCAAGTCAGGGATCTGGGCATTCTGTTAATCAGGGCCGTCTTTAAAAAGGCACAACAAAGAATGTTCTTCCTGCTTCAACCCAGAAAGCTCAAAATGCCCAAGGAGTTGCTGATCCAGTTCTACGGAGGAATTATTGCGTCTGTCATCTGCGCCTCTATAACTGACTGGTTTGGCACAGCAAGCAAACAAGGCAGGTACAAACACCAACGGATAGTTAGACCTGCAGAACAAACAAGCCCAGCCAGCTTGCCTTCCACGGAGGATCTGTACACTGCACGGGTCAGAAGGAGGCTGAGAAGATCTCTGCAATCCCCTCCCATCCTGGACACCAACTTCTTCAACTGCCCCCCTCGGGATGCTGCTACAGGGCATTGCAGGCCAAAACAATTGGACCCAAAGATAGTTTTTTCCCCTTGTGTCATCACTCTACCAAACACCTAATTCCCACCACACTGTCTTAGGTCTAAGGATATTTACCCACATAGTAGGGCAGAATTACTACTATCCTTTTCATCATTTCTACTATCTTCTCTTACTGGTATCATCATACTAGGTGCAGTGGTTAGTGTGCAGTACTTACAGTGGTTAGTGTGCCTACTTCTGCTGACTGCCGGCTGACTGCAATTTGGCAGTTCAGATCTTACCAGGCTGAAGGTTGACTCAGCCGTCCATCCTTCCGAGGTGGGTAAAATGAAGGACGCAGATTGTAGGGAGTGAGATGCTGACTCTGTAAACCGCTTAGAGAGGGCTGTAAGGTACTGTAAAGCGGTATATAAGTCCAAGTGCTATTGCTATTATATCTCTGTTTAAAAATGCATCTCAAAGAGCAACAAAAGATAATTAAGGGACTGGAGGCTAAAACATAATGAAGAACGGTTGCAGGAATTATGTATGTTCAGTTTAATAAAAGAAGGACAGGGGGTGACATGACAGCAGTTTTCCAATGTTTGAGGGGCTGCTCCAAAGAAGGAGGAGTCCACCTGTTCTCCAAAGAACCTGAAGAACCTCCAAAAAACAAGAAGCAATGGGTGGAAACTGATCAAGAAGAGAAGCAACCTGGAATTAAGGAGAAAGGTCCTCACATTGAGAGGACAATTAACCAGTGGAACAGAAGTTGCCTCCAGAAGTTGTGGGTGCTCCATCACTGGAGATTTTTAAGATGGGACAGCCATTTGGCTGGAATGGTGTACGGTCTCCTGTTGAGCAAGGGTTGGACTAGAAAATCTCCAAGCTCCCTTCCAACTCTATTATTCTGTTATCTGTTACCGGAGACCAATTCCTTGTTTAATCACACTTGGCCAGGTAAAATACTCTACTCTACTCTACTCTACTCTACTCTACTCTACTCTACTCTACTCTACTCTACTCTACTCTACTCTACTC
>JAEANM010021256.1:0-11908 GCA_017656035.1 Myanophis thanlyinensis
TCCTTCATGACTTGTGGACTTCAACTCCCAGAATTCCTGAGCCAGCATGGAGTCATGAAGGAGCCGTAATTGCCCACCCCTGGCCTAGGGTTTTCTGGTGAAACTGCAGCTGTGTTATGTTTGTATGTTTACTAGGCCAGCAGAAATGTTAACAGTAATAGTCTCATTAAGTCCTTGCAAGTAACAAAATGAGATAGCATTTGTTCAAGAAATAGACAAACAGAGATCAATTTCCCTACTAAATTATTCAAAATTGTTAGCATTGGCAATTGAAGATATTGAAGGTGTCCATGAAGGGGCAAGAAGGAGAGGGCCACAATGCAAAACTTGCAACTTACAGAACTTGGATCATGACACCACCACAGACATATCATTGGCTAAATGTAGCAGCCCCTTCCCAGAAGCACAAAGGTTAGCTGTGCCTTCTTGGCAAAAGGTATGTCCTGGGTTCCAGAGAATAGATTTAGCTAACTTCAAGAGAACTCTGGAGAATGGGTCTATTTAACCAAGGACACATGAAGACTTAGCTGGAAACCAAAAGCAGGAGTAACAGTTGTTATGCCTGAGACAGAGGCAAACTAATGTGTGTCTATCTGTATTTTGACATATCAATAAAGTTCAGATAAAGCAAAGATTAACCAATATCAATATTCATTTTGGCCCCTATGAGGGAAAAATTCAAGCTGGGAGTTGAGATGGACCAAAAATTAGATATCAAAAGTTGAAATGTATAGCATTTAATTTGTTGTAGCCTACCCTGCTCTCCTGAGGTTAATAGTGCCCCATGTAACTATAGAAATAAATATCAATCTTTATGGTAAATAGTAATTTAAAAGTCAAATGCATTTTATGATATATTTATTAAAATATTTATAACCCTATATCAACACATCTTAGGCAGGATGTAAATAACAAACAGAATAAGACAGCACAACACAAAAACATTGAAGCAGCATACTCTACAGTCCAGTGTACAAAAAGAAATGCTATAGCGCAATCACTAAACTTTATCAAACATAGATGGTCAGGTTTTCACTAAGGGCCTATCTATTGTCAGAGCGTGTTCAGTAATGGGTGTGTAAAAGTCAGTTTATTCCTCTCCCAACTAGAGGTGTCCAAATCTGCTCTGTTCTATTGTCTGTTCTAATAGAACATTATTCTGTTTTCTTGAATTGTCATGGACCCACTGTTGTAAACACAGGAGCTTTTCAAAAACTGAAAGAAGAATTTAACTGGGGAAATTGATACCCCCCCCCCTCCCCAAGAGCAGCTACAACCATATTACTTTAGACTTAGAGGTTTTAGAAAGAAAGATGAAGAATCTGGGAGCTAAAATACTATTCTTATCCACCCTTCCAGTTGTTAGGAAAGGGTGGAAAAAGAAAAATGCTTCAGCTGAGTGGCTGGTTAAGGAAAATGTATTGATGTGAGAGGCTTTGTTTCTAAAAATATGGTCTGTATTGTCTTATAATAATTATGACTGCTGGCCCAAGGTAGACCACAGCTAGAAAGACCAAGAAACAGAGGTGTGGCTGAAGCATGTCAAATTCACTGGTCCTAGTGTCATGTTTTCCATCACCTGTATTCTTCCCAGAAAGAAGGTACCGTGGAAAGCAATCATTCTGGAATTGGAAGTTGGAATGAATCTGCCTTTAAAAAACAAATGCCAAAATGAGATCAATGAGACCATGAAAATCAAGCATAATAATAAATAGTGCATGTAACTTGATTCTCATAGCCTTATTGACCTCAGTAACAAGACACCTGAGCTGAAATGCACCCTTGAAGGTTCCTGTTATTGGTGATTAACTAACAGATCACTTTATTACTTCCTTTACTATGAATTTCTAGACAGGCTACTAAGATAAGCAATAAAGTTAGTTTTATTATGTTATAAAACAAATGAACAATATGCAAATATTTGCTTTTCTAAACAAGTGAGAGAGAGAAATGGTACTTTACAATACTTTCCTACTAAAATCAATTTCATTAGTTATCCTACATAATTTTTACATATTAAAATTTAATGATGCTTGTTGAAGAAATGATATAACTTTACAATAACTTTGTATTTGCGGTTTACATTTTTAAGAGGGCTTTTTTGCATTTGTTCTAGAATTTAGGGAAGGTTGTGTTTTTTTTTAACAGACATACATTGTTGGAGCTTGATTTTATTTTGCTTTTAAAGGTAATTTAAGGGTAAAGATAAGAAAAAATACTTTCTGTTGTAATATATTTTTAACCATTGTTGGTAAATAAGATATTTGGGTATGTCAGTGTTTTTCAGTCTCAGCAACTATAAGAAGTGTGGATTTAAACTCTCAGAATTTGGTGCAGAAAAAAATAGAAAAGAAATAAAATAAGGACAAAGTAAAGAATAGAAAATATTTCCAATTTTCTATTTAGAAACTTTAAAGGGGGATGAATTTAAACCAGATATAAATTGGTCAGTGGTCCTAAATCTTTTATTTTTTTTCTGCTGTCTTGCTAGTGAAATAGGTGGATGCTTATATAATCCTGAAGATTTTCTTATTCTGACAAGTTCTTTGACATGAACGTGGCTTTCATACTGACCTTTGCATCAACTTTTTCAACTCACATGTCTATTGAAGAGCTTCTTTTGGTGTACATCACACACTAATGTGGCAAATAAAGGCCAAGGTTCATCATTATTAATCCCATTGGGGATGGTGAGAGCTGGGATCTGATCATTTTAATTCTATCAGAGTATCTCATGTAAGAAAGTCTTGATAAAACGTGATAGGATATCTTTCTCCCTTCTTTTAGGTTTGGTTATGCGAAACAAAGTGTATTGCTTCTATGAGATTGTGCTTCCAAATATATAAATTTGGATTGTGAAATTTGATTAGCTTTCTGGTAAAGTTGTTATAATAGTTTCTCTAACTGTTGCCTGTCTTTAATCAGGAAACATTCCTTTCTATTTTATCAGTTTTAATTGAGGCTGTATCAACATGTTCTTGGAGTACACCCAGTTAATTGTTCATTATTTCTAAATGTACTAGTCATGTTTCCATTTGTTTGAGATGAGATATTACATGCTGCCATTTTCTTTATTGTTAGATAAAGATGATCCTGAAACCCTGGTTTGGATTTTTGGTTTTTTTGTTCCTCTTTGAAGGAATCTAGAGAGTGTATTAGTTAGGAAAAATAGTTGGCTCTTCAATTCTGATGAAGGAAATGCATATCTCTTTAGGTAAAAACAAGGCAAAAATAACAAGGGCAAAAACAGCTGTAGTTGACCAAGTAGTCAGATTTACTTGGAATCTTCAGATTAGTCCCAGATATGCTAGAATGCTTTTTTATTGTTACAGGATAAATAAAATAGAATAGAACTTTACTACAGTCATAGACTAGCAATACACAAGAATCTTACAAAAGTATTAAAATAGTACTAACATTAATATTGGATAATAACATCCATGGTAATAAAATACATGTTCTCAATCAATTTGGGTCATGCCATTGTTTATATGAATGGAGAGCAGATAAGTATGTGTATAAATATAATTTCTCAAAATTGTTGGAGATCTCTACAAAAAAAAATGGCACAAAATGACATCTATAATTCTGTAACCAAATTTTTTCCTTGTGGTCATTGCAGCAACACAGAATTTTGACACTGCATGCGTGGTAGCCGGGTTTGAGTCCTGGAGGAGAAAACCTGTATAAAAATTGTCTGCCCTCCCTGGTAATCTCTCTAATAAGTGAAGAATATGCATTGTCCTATAAACTCTGTATAACTCACAATACAATAAAATATGTGAGATAACTTCAACTTCTCCTTTACCACATATACATACCTGTTCTGCTATTGGGATTCTCTTATACCTGCCCTGGAGGAGTGCTATTCTCTTCTATTCTATTCTATTCTATTCTATTCTATTCTATTCTTCTTGAAGTCTTCAGATTAGTCCCAGATATGCCAGAATGCCTTTTTATTGTTATAGTATAAATAGAAAATAGCTTTTGAATACAGGTGGTCCTCAATTTACAACCATTCATTTAGTGACTGTTCGAAGTTACAACAGCACTGGAAAAAGTGACTTGCAACCAATACTTGCACTTACAACTACTACAGCATCCCCACAGTCATGTGATCAAAATTCAGATGCTTACCAATGGACATATATTGGCATGCAGTTGCAATATCCAAGAGTCACGTAATCACCATTTTTGTTCTTCCCAGTTAGCATCCAATAAGCAAAGTCAAAGGGGGAAGCCAGATTCAAGTGACAACTGTGTTATTAACAATTTAAAGTGACTCACTTAACAACCATGGTAAAAGAAGTCATTAAATTGGCTGTGTCCACTTAACAACTAACAATGGAAATTATGCACTCAATTGTGGTCATACATTTATAGAGCCACCCTCTGACCACTTACAATAAAAGTGACTAATAAAGAAAACCCACCAGACTAAAACATAACTTGAACCAAAAAAATAAGACCCAATCATATAACCCCTCATTTCTGGGCCTGGGGAAAGACATAAATCTTTAAGGGTTACTTAAATAACGACAGGTTGGGGCAACACAAACTTTTGGGAGTGGGGGACACAATTCCAGAGGCAGGTTCCACAAGATAAGGCAGGCTTCCTGGGACCTGCTTCATTACGTTGTCTCAAGGATGGGAACCAAAATATTTCAACTCTGCCTGATCTTATGGGGTGGGCAGAAAGCATGGGAGAAAGATAGCCCTTCAATTAATTAGGTCCCTTTTATTATTTTATAAAGGAAGGAAGGAAGGAAGGAATTCCTTATTTACCCTTGCATTTAATAAGATTGAGATGAATCTGTTACCTTAATACAAAAACCAAAACAAACATGTATATTAATTTGCTTACAAATAAATAGCATTTTCACAGTCACAGAATATTGGAATGTTGTGAATATAATATAGCATGACTTCAGCCGAACATTCAATTTTGTATTTGGTGTTATGATTAATAACAGGCTGATTAATTATGGACTAAATGATATTCTTACAAGGTGAATCCACAGTGTGTGAAGAATCATATTTAAAGAGTGCTTGTCAATGGCTTTCTGTCAAACTGAAGGACAGTCGTACCAAAGGGGATGCAGTCGAAACTGATCCGGGACCTGGGGTCTTCAACATTTTTATTAAAAACTTGAAGTCACAAGAGAATGCTTATTAAATGACATATGACTCAAAATTAAGTGGAATAGTAATGTCCTAGAAGATGAACATAATATTCAGATTAATCTTAATAGGTTACAAAATAGGGTGGAGAATAACAACATTAATTTAAATACAGATTAATATAAAGGTCCAGAAAAATATACAAGTATGACGTGACAAATAAAATTTTAAGTTGCACTGGTTAGAGTCTGATTTTCAGATCTTGCCAAGTAATAATTTCTTCTCCTTTGCAATGATGATATTCCATCTGATTACTGTAACCAGCTATGGGCACCACATTTTAGAAAGGAGATAAAGAAGAGAATTCTGAGATGGGCAGCAAAGCTAATTAGGGAAATGGAAACAAAGCACAAGGAGAGGTGGAGGGTTGCCATATTTTTTTTTAAAAGTCATCTATTCTGTATCAACAATCATTCTGAGTACTTGGCAGAAGAAAAAGATGGAATATAAATCAAATAAGGATGTAGGTATCGGATATAGAATTTGCATTGAAGGAGAAGTTGGCAGGCCACAACCCTAGGGACACAAGTGGCTCCAAACACTTTCTTGTGGCCATTGGAACTTTTAGAGATCATGCATTCTCTATCATGTTTAGATAGGAATTAAACCATAGCTGTTGTATCTTTTTACTACTAAAACTCTTGTCATGATCTTTAACTGGCCCAAATAGTGCATCATAGAGCAACAGTTTTGAAAACAAGGTACCTCAGATAGGTTAACTTACAGAATGTGTCCAAAATCCATAAGACATAACTCCAGAGGGAACAAAATTTGGGGAAGTTGTGGCTGCTGTGTACTGCTGGGCTACTGCTGCAGTCTGGTGATCTTCATTTTCAATGTTCTGTGACAGTTTCCCAGCCAGTCTCACAATCCTTCCCTCCCTCCCCCAGAAATCAGCAGGCACTGGAAAGGGAAGGAGGGAGTGGAGATAGAATAGGGAGGGAGGAATCCCTTGTCATACTTTCCAATCCATGACACCCCATCATGTGCTTTCCAACCACTGCTAGCCAACCTGCATCTTTCCCACCCCACACTAACCCCCTCATGTGCCTCCCCTGACCCATACAGCCTCTGTTGCATGCCACTATCCACCCTTCCTAACCCTCACCATCACCCCACATCTCTTCATTGATTTGCATAGTACCTCTTGCACACTTTCACACAACCTCCCCAACCCACACCTCTCCTGAGCACCTTTCCAATCCATGTAAAACTTCTTGAGCAGCACCTTTCCTGACCCATCTTGTTCCTCCCAATATGCTGTCCCTAACCTGTGTGGCACTTCTCACACACTTGTGCTACCTATGCTTTTTTTTTAAACCTCATGATAATAGATTTAAGGGCTGAAATTTAGAAATGTTGATTCACTTGTAACAAGAAATTACTGTAACTACAGGGCTGATGCAAGAGAAGAATGACTCAGCTAGTTGATAACTCCCCTTTAAGAGGTAGACATATAAGTGTCAAAATCCAAAAGGACATTTGAATATAGGGGTGTGTGTTCCATTATATTGTGCAGACTGTTTTATAAAGTAGATTTTAGGGCTATGTAGATCTTGACATAATTCACGTTCAAGGTCGCTGAGAGGCCAAAGGGGGAATAGAAGCGGCAGCTGCTTATCTTGTTTTCATTCCTTTCAAGTTATTTCTCATGAGAGGTTTCTTGCTGTCTGCATGGGAAGTGTTTGAGAAGTCATTGGACTCCTCTTTGAAGTAGTTGGACAATAATTGGCATGTGATAATTAGTGGGGTGGAACTTTGAGTTTAACTTGCGTGTTGGAATCCCGGAAGCTTTAAATTTGGGATTCACCAGATCGTACAGGACAATGTTTCTCAATAAAATCTTATTCTTTGGACTTTCGTTCTCTTGAATTCTGATTGAGTTGAGGATGTTGTGTGGAACCCTGAAAGTAAGTAGTAGAAGGTGTCTCTCTTCTTCCTTGCCTGTTTGATCATTTGATCGCTGCTGTTTGTATCCTTGATTCATTGTGAGAGTTCACCATTAAGGTATTTTACTACAACGTGTATATATCATTGTATAGTATATTAACCACTGTATGTAGTAAAAGACTCTGTGCTGTATCTTATTGCTCCTGGGTTATAGCATAGAGGTAATCACTCTGTAAAAACCTCTGCCACTGTCGGATACACTCTGCCACTTCTCTACCCCCAACATGTCCTACTTGACTTGCCTGGCCTCTATTACACACACCCATAAGCCCACACAACCTTCTCAATTCACACAGCACCTCTCACATACCTTTTAAACTAAATTGCTTCCAGCTGTATAATTGTGTGGTACCTATCAGAAAGGGCGAATAGAATAGAATAGAATAGACTAGAATAGAATAGAATAGAATAGAATAGAACTGGAAGGGACCTTGGAAGTCTTCTAGTCCAGCCCCCTGCCCAAGCAGAAGACCCTGGCCTATACCATTTCAGACAAGTACTGTAGCTGTCTGGTCTCTTCTTAAGAATGCCAGTGATGAAGTACCCATGATTACTGAAGTCATGCTTTACATTTTACAGATCAACGAGCTGCTACGACTACAATTTTGCTCTTACTGTTTACCCCTTGATTCTCCCCAACAGCAGCCATTATGACTTAATGCAGGGAGATCATGACATAATTTTCCTTAGTTTAGCTGGAGCCATTAGAGTCTCCTTCCTAGAACAGCTTCTTACAGTAGCTATTCCACTGCATTGCACCACACTATCCAATTGCCCTGAAAAAATATTGCCCTAAGGCAGTTGAACCAGGAATTTAGACAGAAGAACCCCAAACAAATTGTACTCTCAGCAACTAAAGACTAGCTCCCAGGCCAAGATCTTTTCTAGTTTAGCTTAGTAGCCAGAGTTTAGTAGCCAGTTTAGTCATCACTTTAGTAGCCAGAGACAGACCAGATGCAGCCAGGCCCACTCAATTTAGTAGCCTAGTCTAACTTAATAGAGGCCAGACTATGATAAAGCAAATACAATACATATTAAATTCTAATAAATGTTCTTACTTGCTTAGCTAGCTTTACTTTTGATCAAACATATACAAGATCACATAAATTTAGGCTAAGAACCTATTATGATTTTTTTAGATAGCAAATTTGCTATCTAAATAATAAATAAATAAATTTAGATAAATTTGCTTCACTGTGTACTTAAGTTAGAGACCACAGGAAAAACAAAAACCTTTAATTTCATTTTGTTAATCAATTACAGACTAGTTAGACATAAGTGTAGCATATTTGTTTCTTTAATTAATTTAATTATGTGCAGGATTTTTATCACATCAGCATTGAATAATTCTTTCAGGCTCTCTTCCCCCTCCCCCCCCACAACCCCCATGTCTTGGGATGAAAAACTAATTTCTAATAGTCCGGAAATTAATGTCAGAGCACATAGGTTAATCTTAAGCATGCACATTTCCCCCATACAATAAAATCTCTCTCTCTCTCTCTCTCTCTGTGTAGATGTGTCTGCATCAACCTACCAACACATCCCTTTTGGGGAATCTTCACTTTATTCTTTCTTTTTTTACACCCTTGCTGATCTCCTTCTTCCTAAGCAGCCTGCTGCATACCAATCGAGTTTCTGCACACATTTCAAGGGTCGCTGGCAACTTGCCTTGGATTCTGTCAGTGGCTAAAATATTCTCATCAAGGGAAGAAAAACCTGCCAGAAGCAGACAGGTATTTAACGTGGTGTCAGCATTGCGGAAAAGTCAACATTTGCACAGTAGTTTACTGCCAGCTGCAAGAACTGCAGTGAAAATAGGATTGAATAAGGTGTTGAAAAAGCATAAATTAAAATGATTGGGGTGGCAAATTGGATGCCTGAAGTAAATCAACTTTCCTCCTAAATTGTTGGAAGAAAGGCGCAGATTTCAGTGATAAAAGACTGACAGTAGAAAAGTGGTTATTTTGAAAAAAAACCTAAGCAGAGTTTAAGTTTCCACATTCAAACAGGAACACTAAATCTTGCTATAAGAACAGCTAGGAAGGGTAATTTGTTCTAATGGAACATTTTGTGCCTCAGGGTTTCAGGGTACCTTATAATCAATCAATTGATCAATTAATTTTTTTCTTTCTTTCTGTTTTTTAGACTGCTTAGTATCTGGAGTTTTCTGGACAATGTTCAGGTAAATTAAAATTATAAATACATACCACAAAAAACAGTTACAATAATATACCATAAAGAAAGTTAGCACCCATTCCTCTTAGAAGAATGAAATATTTTAGGAAATATTAAAAAGGCAGAATATTTCCCCTAAAAGAGAAATAAAAATCTTAAAGGAAACAGAAACTCAACCTCAGCTCCCTGCCCCCAGCAGATATTTTGGTGCCAACCTACCTACAAGACAAAAGGCTGGGGCAGCTTATCTACAAAACTAAAGAGCTTCATCCTCAGGACATAATAGGATTAGTCCTCTAACCATCTAGCAATAGAACTCACCACATGGCACCTGGGAAGGTTGAACCAGCAGGGTTCAACCAAGCCTGGGACTCAAGATAGCCTACAAAGTTGCCCCAGCATAGCCCCTTGGGCATCTGACAGCCAATAGCATACATGCCCTTGCCACAGGAACAGGAAGCTCAAATTCAAAGCCGAAGAGAGGACATAAATCTCTCTCTTTCTCTCTCTCTCTCTCTCCCATATGGTCAGCTACCCAGAATCACTCCTGCTTGTTGGTTCTGCTTCACAATTAAACCATCTTTCCAACCAGCCTCAACATTTTCAGTGTCTTTCTCCCCACTTGGAACTGAACCCAGATGGACATTTCTTCCAACAATTACAAAATAAAATCAGCAGCAAATGGTAAAAATAGTGTACCATGTAAACCAATGTAAAACCAGCATCAAAAATAAAAGCTCTTACTGGCACAATTCAGTGTTATTATATGCAAAGAACAAAGATGAAAACCGAAGCACAAACGTTTTGCAAACGTCTTTTTAAACAAAGAGTTGCTGAGTTTTCTACAATTGATAAATTGTTCTGTTTCAAGTGCACAGACTGCTCATCATAGATAGTTAAACTCCACAGAAAAGGGTATGGCTTTAGATTACTTTATTTTCTCTTCAGGTATTCTCAATCAACAACTTACAGTTACTGAAGGTGTTCTGTACCATATAAGGTATGGAGCAGACACCAAGTCTGGTGCGGTTATTCAGAGAGCGGGAAAATCCTGCTCTCTGATGGGCTAGGCGCGCATTTGTAAATGGTATAAATAGACGTCATTTTGCCTATGTTATCTGTTCTTGTTATGAGTGCTGTACTGAATAAAAGAGCTGTTTTCACTACGAGCTGATTCTGAGTCACTTTAATTCCAATCTAAAACAGAAGGGATTCTTCTGAGGTATATAAAGTCTGTTCCTTTTGCTGTAGGTGAAAGGAAATGCTTCCCATGTGGTCTTGTACAACTGAAAATGGTCCCTGCCTTGAGGGGAGAAATGGTCCCGGCAAGATTACAATTTGAAAAGCCCCACTGGCCAATTAGAAACACCAATGCGATAACATGGCATAAAACTACATTTCCCAGAAGTCAATCCCTTAAGGGGATAGTTCTTAATTGCTGAACTATTTACCCACAACCAGCACAATAATGAGGAATCACGTTCCTTTGCCTACCTTCAGTTTGGAATTTTTAATGTGGTGTTGAATTCTTTGGAACATTTGATAGAAATAGGCGCATGCATCAGCAATTGAGTGCAACTTATCTTTCATCAGCTTAGAAACTTTCTGACTACAAAGAAGAGTCTATCCTTGGTTGCAGTATCATAGGTGCTTCAAAGATCATGGCTTCCATACCCACTGACTCAGCCTTTTGAATCCTGATTTGAAGCAAACAAGACAATAATCTATTTTTATATGAGAAAACAGCTGTGGACCATGGGATTTTCTTCTGTACTGGCTCCAAATCATAAGGGAGTTGTGAGGACCTGCCTCAGCTAATTTCTCAGGAAAGCATGACTCTTGAAACAAATGGCATTTCAAAAGGAAATTTACTGAGAGAAGTGATTGCATAGAAGTCAGGTGAAGTCTGAAGATTCCACAAAAGTATTATGAGAATTCCAAGGCGGGATGGTGATAACATATCCTACTCAGGATGCCATGGCCTTGAGTATCAGGCTGGAACTGGCTGGGAGGGAATCTATCCTGACAGCCCAGGCTCCCTCCCTAATTCCCATGCGGTTACAGCAAAAGCAAAAGCTTTTCAATTCAAAGAAGCATCCCTCCCTCAGGAACTTGACATGCTTCCCCTCCAAAAGAAGGAGATCCACATCTGGAGGAAAGAAATTAATAAACAGGGAAGAAAAAAACAACAGTTAAGATCATTTTGGTTTATCAGGGTATATTGGTTGTAGAACTGTTTAAGCAACGCAGGGGCTTTAAAGTGTCCTTTCACTACCCATTTATTCTGGGCTCCAGGAAAATCTTTCCATGCTACTAAGTATTGGATGTTGCCCCTGTGCCTGCATGAATCAAGGTTCTTTTAAATTTTGAAATCTTCTTCCCTTTACACCATAAACAATCCAGGTACAGGTGGAGGGGTTGGTCTTAATAGGTAAATCACCTATAATTTATATATATATAGGTCTGGGTCTATTTGGGTCTTTTCCCATGTAAGTTTCAGAATCTCTTTGCAACATTTTGGTGAGATCCCACTCGCCATCTTCAGGCTGATGCCTTCTGCTTCAAGCCAGGGCAAGAAGTGTGTGACTGGAGCTGTTGTCTC
>JAEANM010021258.1:0-11908 GCA_017656035.1 Myanophis thanlyinensis
AGAGAGAGAGAGAGAGAGAGAGCAATCAGTTGAATGAGTTTTCTTTGTAGCATATCTACAAGTAATTTGTTGAGAATTCTTCCTGTGGTTAGAATGTATTAATAATTCTCAGCAACACAATTTATTTAACACTACCTAATATTGTTATTGGAAGTATCATCCAATTTTATGGGACTATCTAGTCAATATTATCAAAGATTCAAATTTCATCAACCTAAAATATAAAAATTGCATTTGTGGGTCTTCAAAACTTTCATTTCATTTCAGTTTGAAACTAAATATGTTGCCTAATGGACACAAAACTCTAAGCTTGCTAGAAATCTGTCTAGAGCTAGGCAGTTCTTTTTTTATTGCTCCTTCACTATCCCTTTTCAGTCTGAATAACCTTCCCTATAGTTTTGTTTTTTGTGCTTCTTTAAAATGAAATCCATTTTATTTGCCCCACTAGCAACTGCTGTAATGATTTAGTTGGCTTTCATATAAAAATTATATTTGTGTGCATTTTTATATCTATCAATCTGTATAAAAACTATTGTTGATTGATTAGCTTTTCCCTATTCCCCTATCTCAGAATGCCTGTACATGCATATTGTAAATCCATGCCTGGATGAAATAGGCATTTTCTAGATCCATGTCTGGACACAAGAGATGTGTTTTGGTTTGGGCATGGACCAGCTGAAAATGAAATATTCAGTCCACATACAGAATATTTTACACATTCTTATCTATCCCCAGATTCATAATCAGATCAATGCAGTTTGGGACAGAATACATTCTATTATAATTCAATGTAGATTACACTCCTAGGCACCCTTAAATCTTGTTCAGTTCTTCCAACAATGGGATGGAGAGGTCAATATTGGGAAATAGTATTTAAACTGATAGCATGCAGAATGCAGATGTGCAGGAATTATATCTCTCCAATTTGCTAGCCACAACTTTGTGAAGGCTAGAATGTTTCACAACTGCAGATTTACTTAGTTTCATAGTTACTTAGTTTATATTTACCAGTTAGAAATTGAAATTTAATTTATTTCTTAAATTAATCAACCACTAATCAGTTAGTTTTATATCAAGGCAGCCCATTTGTTTCTCTAGTCCACTGTTGCCTACTAGGGGTGGCAAGGGTGGCACAGTAATTAAGATGCTGGGCTTGTCGACTGGAAAGCCAGCAGTTTGTGTTCACGGCCTGAGTGCCATGTGATGGAATGAGCTCCCATCCCTGCCCCATGTCCTGTCAAGCTAGTAATTCAAAAGCACGCAATTTCAAATAAATAAACAGGTACCACTTTGGTGGGAAGGTAACAGTGCTCTGTGATGTCATGCTGGCCACATGACCATGGAAATGTCTTCGGACAGTGCTGGCTCAATGGCCTTGAAATGAAGATGACCCCCTAAAGTCAGCAATGAGTAGCGGAGTAAAATCCATTGGGATTCCTTTATCTTACTGTTGTTTGCTAGAACCGGTAGTAAATTTCCTAAGCAGTTTGGAGAACTGGTTGTTAGAAGAAATCTCCTTTTGTTTTTTTTCCACTTTACAGGTTAATCCAGTTAGGAAGGCAGGAAAAAAACATTCTGGTGTTGTTTCTACCCAATCTTTATTGCCCTGCTTACAGAAACTGCCCACCCAGTCACATGACAGCCCCCCAGCCATGCCCACCAAACCACATCCACAGAACCAGTAGTAAAATAATTTGAATTCCACCACTGGATTATTCCTTTTGGCAGGTAGTGGCACAGTGTTTCCTTATCCAGAAAATGATGATACACTAGAGGCAGCTCCTCAAATAGGAAATTTGACCAAAGATAAGAGAGCAGAAAAGGAAGGAGATGCACACAAAAAGAATCCTGCTCCTTAAGGCAAAGATCAGTCAAGCTCTTTATTCTGTATCACACAGGCAACCAGAGGCAACTAAAATTGTGTGTGTGGGGGTGGGGGGGAGGATTGTTCAGTGGTGAAATTCAACCAGTTTTGTTACCAGTTCAGTGCACATGCACGTGTGGCAACTGCGCTGCTGTGCGGCTTCTAAGCCTCATGTTTTTCCATTCCAGAGGCAGCCCAAGTGATTGTGAAGGCTGTGGAAGGCAGAAAAACAGTTGTTCTGAGCGATTTAGGTAAGTTTAAAAAAACAAATCTAGGGGATATGGGATAGGAAAGGGAAGGGCTGGGTGGGCGGGGCCAAACTTGAACGCCGCTATCAGTTTGGTAGAACCGGTGTGACCAGGCTGAATTTCATCACTGGGGAGGTTGCTTCCCACTATTGCTCCCTAGAAAAAAAAAAAAAAAAAAAAATAGCAGCAGATATATCTCTTGTACATTACATTAATACCCTTATTCTTTGTACACTGACCAAAGAATAAATGTCACTGAATTCAGTGGGATGTCTAAATAAATACCTATGGGCTTCAGTTCTCCACATTTGGTGTAAGCTTCTTAACTTGAATATGTGTGTGCGGGTGTGTATTAAATTTTTTGGCAGCTTAAAGTTTAAAACTTCAGCAAAACATTTAAACTTTTAAACTCTGAACCCATTTGAACTATGTTTGATTTATGAATTATTAAACGTGGCACTAGAATTGGCTGTCTTCTCTTTTCAGCTACAAGACGTTGGAGTTTAAAAGCTGTAGGCTTAAGAAAATCACTCTGTGTATTGGGGTGGGGGTAGGTGAAGTAGAAAACTGACCAAGCCAAGAGGCACTGCTCTAATTTGTTTGGCAAAATCTCAGGAAAATGCCAAGAAAGAAGATCTGTAAGAGAGAGGAAGGAAGGAAGGAAGGAAGGAGCCTGAAAATTAGATAGTGAGATAAAGAGGCCATAGGTAGGTGATATGAATCTTGGGTGTTACACATACATGTTCCAGATATCTTAAACTACATTCAGCCCAAACTATATTTTACATCTTGCCAGCCATTGCCTAAATAAAGAGAATTTCTTTAAAGCTTTAGAAATTGTTTTCTTTACAATTTCTGCTGAGAGTCTTAAGGTTGGGATAAAAATGTGGAAACTCAACCAATCAATCAATCAATCAATCAACCAATCAATCAGAAATCTATTTAGCATCTTCCATACATTTCAATATCTCTTGTCTGGCATTCCAGATTTCACTTGCACCAGCAAGCAAAGTACTGCAGTAGTACAGGTAGTCCTCAAATTACAACCAGAACTGAGCCCAAAATCTGTTGTTAAGTGAGACATTTGTTAAGTGAATTTTGCCTCATTTTATGACTTTTTATGCCATAATTGTTAAGTGAATCACCACAGTTCTTAAATTAGTAACACTGTTGTGAAGTGAATCTGGCTTCCCCACTGATTTTGCTTATCAAAAGGTTGCAAAAGGTGATCACATGACCTTGGGACACAGCAACGGTCATAAGTGTGAATCAGTTGCCAAGAATCTGAATTTTGATCACATGATCCTGGGGGTGCTTACAGGTCGTAAGTATGAAAATGGTCACTTTTTTGGTGGCTTTGCAACTTTGAGCTGTCACTAAATGAACTGTTGTAAGTCAAGGACAAAGTCCATGCTTTAAAATATAATTACATATTATATATTATATATGGTATTTTTTTTAAACTGCTATAATTAATGTCATGTAATCAATGCAGGATAGTCACACTTTCAAGCAATCTTTTTGAAATGTGTGCCTGGCAATTAATGTCTCACTTAATAATGTGTTTTTAATAGTGTATTTATTGTATTTATTTTATTACTTTCAAAAGCATTACTTTTAAAATCATCAAGTCTTTAGAAACAATACTAAACCAGTACTAAGTAATTAATATTTATCAGTATTTAGTACTAAATAGTACAACTTTTACAAAAGAAGGTATCCTTTGGATATAATCAAATTTAAAATTCTTAGTTTTCTGTTGCAAACTTGGCAACATGTTGGAAAAGTCACATATTGGCAAACAATCATTTCATAGATAAAGTTTGTGAAAATAAATGTGGTGCCATTCAAGGAATAAAATTGCAATTTAAAACTTGTTTCTATGCCAGAATAATTTTGGAGAGCTTTACTTCTCAGCAAATTTGTGCACATTATAATTGCTTTAATGCTGTGCTCAAATCCATTGTTTTGTTTAATGCAAAATGTAACAAATTATGGTGATACAGGATATAGTCAGACATGTTGTTTGGATGGATTCATTACACTCCAATATCATTTGATTGTTTGTTGCAGCACCTAGTCTGACATGTGAACAGAGCCAGAATATAAAACATAGCTTGTTTTAAGACAGTTTACGTAGTTATCACTTCCCAACCACAGTGAGCACCACTGTTGTCTGTTGTTAAGGGGCAGAGTAATTAAGCATGAGGTCATATGACTGCACCACTTACAACATCACATCTGACTGCAGTCATGAAACAAATCATCCGTGGTCATGTCAAGTGACTGTACCTTGCAACTTCCTGCTGGCTTCCCCATTGACTGTGCAGGTCACAAATGGTGCTCATAAGACAGGGAGATGTCTTATATCAGAATGGGGGGAAAAGGAAGATTCACTCATTCTGGTTCTATCCATCACTAGTTGTGGGCCACAGTGAATTTCCTATGAATCAGTATTTTTAAAAAAAAAAAGTTTTCAAGATAAACTTGCCTCTTCAGGCTTTTATGCATATAGTATATCCACACAGATCCCTTGGGAGCAATATGGAAGTTGTTTGTCACTGCCTTCTTCCAGAATGACTTTCAGTCTAGCCTAAAACTCTACAGTTCCTTGAAGACTTATTTTCCAAATGCTAATCAGCCCCAATCTTGCTCACTCTCCCCACTTCCCACTCACTCCACACCACAACCCCTTTTTGCAAAATTGGGTCTATGTATCAGTTCTGATGTTTGAAAACAGTTATTCTGCTCCTCTTGCAAATCCTTTTGTCTAAACACATTGTTTTAAATTCTCCATTCCCATTTCTGTATTGTAAAGTTGCTTGCAATATAGTGCCAATGTGGGTTCATAAACAGTGAAGATTCTACAGTAGTATGCTAGTATTCTAGTATGTGAAGTGGTACTTCACAATTCCTTAAGACAGAACAATGTTCATTAAAATAAGCTACTAGCCACCAGATGGAGCTCCAGCTACCCATAAAAAAAATACCAGCATTAAGAAGCACAAGCGAAACACATTACCTCCCACTGATTATTTAGAGTATATGTGCAACCACTTTAGCCTTGAAATCAGTGTAGGAGGAGAGTTAGTCTGTAGCAGTCCAAAACCAGAAGAGCAGCACCTTTTCAAAACAACACATTTTATTAAAAAGCCAAAAGCTGTGTCTGTTTAATCAAATTGATTAGCCTGAAAAGGTGCTACCATTTTTGTGAGAGCTACAATGGCTTAACTGAGCTACATTATACTTGATAGAGCTTGCAAAAACCTGGCTAATCTCAATATATACAAGCAATATCAAGACCCAAAAATATAAGACATCTTTCCTCAGAAAATTAAGTGTCTGCTCCTCAGGGCTTATCACTCATAAACACAAACACACTTAAGTACTTGGTTGGCTCTTGACTTTTCCATACACACACAACACCCACATACTTTTTATTGTAGTAAATTTTATAGTACTGCAGCTAACTGGAATTGGCTATGTTTCTTAGAAGGCAGTTTCAGATCTTGTTTTAAACTGGAATTTAGGTGTTATACTGCCCAATGCATCCAGCTGGGTAGGAAGAAACAAGTTAGAGGTTTCCTGCTGCTATTAGCACTGCAGACATGAAGAGCTTAATTAAAACTGCTTCAGGAAAGATATAATTTGCCCCTCTCCAATGTTTGCATTGGAGGGGGGTGGCAAATTATATGCATGTCCCTATGCAAACATGTGTGCAAACATATATGAATGTGTGAATGCCAGGTTTCCAGCGATGTTTTTTTAAACAATGTTCAGAGCAGTGGTGAAATTCAGCCGGATCGCACCACATCGCCCGAACCGGAAGTAGAGATTTGAAATTAGCTCCACCCACCTGCCCCTGCCCTTATCCTTCTTTATACGAGCTTCCTTTTGTTTTCTTACTTACCTGAATCAGCTGTTTGGAGCATCTACAGAGCCTTCCTGATGATCCCCGCTGCCTCTGGAGCCTCTAAAAGCACTTTAAAGAGCCACGCTGCAGTACATTTGGCGCGCATGCATGAGCACCAAACTGGTAGCAAAACCGGTTAGATTCCACCCCTGGTTCAGAGGACTCTAAGGAGTAATCTTTCTGCTGTTATTGCTAATCACTAGACAGGAGGAACTAACAGGCAGAGTTTGGAAAGAAAAAAGTGAATTGTGCTGTCACTTAAGAAAGAAACAGAGTAAAAAAGGACATTTGCAGAGGGAAAAAAAGAGGGAAGTATTCCAGTTTTGTTTGTCTGCTTGTTTTTTAATTTACTAAAAATATGGCTTGAGAAGAAATGGAAATAGTTGCTGCTTTTGAAGTTTAACTAGACAAAATACTTTTATCTTCTATTATGCATTCTTTTTCACTCTGCTTCTATCTCCAACAATTTGTGACCTCTGACTGATTATTTAACACATATGGTGTCCCATGCTGAAAGTAATTGTTCACCCCTGGACTGAATCTTCACACTTAATTTTTTAATTTACCAATTAGACCAGTAACAATAAAAATGGAGATTACTCAGGGGTGAAATCCTACCGGTTTTGCTACCAGTTTGGGGTGTGCACATGCTTGCCAAATGCGCTGCAGCACGGTTTTTTAAACTTCATTTAAAGGCAGCAGGGATCATCAGGAAAGCTCTGTAGAGGCGCCAAACAGCTGATTAAAGTAAGAAACAAAAAAAAAATGAAGCTCGTATAAGGAAATAGAATGGCAGGGGCCAATTTCAAATGGCCACTACCGGTTTGGGTGATGTGGTGCGATCCGGCTGAATTTCCCACCTGAAATTACTACACAATTGGAGATAAAAGCAACTCATTTGTGCTAACAGCCATGTTTCACTAGGCTTACATTGCCCTCAAGGGGATTATTCACAATCACCCTTTGACTCTCGTCTCCACCCTATGATTTTGACTTTCAGATTCTATTCTCTGTGATGAACTGCATGCACTTAAGAGCTAAATTATCTAATCTAGTGATCCCTACCTTTGTGACACCAGTGACTGGTTTTTGCGGAAGACAATTTTTCCACAGACTGGAGTAGTGGTTTCATGCACGATCTAGATCCTACATATGTGCAGATGAAATTTCATTCGCTTACCCACCATTTGTGCAACCCGGTTCTTAACAGGCTGTAGGCCAGTACCAGTTTGTGGCCCAGAGGTTGGGGACCCCTGGTCTAGTGGATCTTTTGTCTTTGGTGATCTGATAATTTTGGCCAAGCCACATAATGCCCAGACCCCAGGGTATACCTATATGAAAATTACAAGTACTGCAGAGGATTATTTCTATTCATCCAATTCTTTTAGCATTATTCCTGCAGAACAAAACAGAACATATTTCAGTTTCATTAGGCACTGAAGAATTCTTCAGGTGCTTTAAATCAAGATTTTTAGCAGTGTACCTTGGCACTATTTGAGTGGCACTGGTACTGGAATTGGGTAAAAATCTACACACGCCATATTAAGCCCCTTTGAAAATAGTAACAGTTTTAAAAAAGAAATAAAACTAATATAAAGGAAAAAGAAATCAAAGAGAAAGCTTAAAGTGCAAGAAGGGAGAAAAAGAAAAACAGAAAAGAAAGAAAAAAGATTCAAAGAAGTGGCTTCCAATCTTCTTTACATAACTTATAAGTACATTTATATTTACTCTTTCTCTAAAGTTACAACCTGTCACTTTTTAAAAAAAATCTATCCTGTCTAATCATCAAAATCTTAAATATGCATTCATTTTTTCTGTTTTATGCAAAAAGTCATGCAAAAAGGATTTTTCAGTCATCAACAAGATATTGTCTTTTCTCTAATCAAAATCAATTTGGCTATTTAGTCATCTCAGCAAGTTGCAGAATTTTTACCATTCCTCCATTGTAGTTATTGCTGAATCTTTTTATCTTTAAGCATACAATAATCTCACTGCAGTTATAAAAAATAAAAATAAAATACGTTACCTTTATTTTAAATTTTGTTCATCAGTCCCAAAAGAAAAGTCACTGATCCTCAATTGTATATTTATCTTTCATGCCCTCTAAATAACTGTATAAATTTGGACCCAACATTTTCTAGCTTTTTTACATGTCCACCAAGCATGATTAAAATGTCCCTTCTTGTAGACTAGCAGACTAGCAAGGCCAGATGCTGATGTATGAACCTATTGCCATGGAGTACAGGGAGGGTTTTGGAGGGGGGAGGGGGGTTTCTCTGGTGTGGTTCGATTTGGTTTGGTTTTTGATGTTTGTATCATTTCATAGTTCTTAATATTGTCATCTATGTGTGTCTTTTAAATAAATAGATGAAAGACAATGTGGAATGCTTCTGTCTGACATTTCATTTACTGTTCCTTGTAATAGCCACCTCAGAGGACTTGAGCAAGTGAACAAATAAATGAATGAAATCTTCTGTAAATTCTAACCCACGTTTTGGCTGACACACATCAACTGTCACACTCTTAAATAACAGAAATAACGCACAAAAAACAAGTAACTACACAAGTATTAATCTCATAGTTATTCCATCATTTTCATATACATGTCCATATGTTGGAGAATTAATTTGTTTCCATTTAATCCAATTTACCTCACTTAAAAATGGAAAAGGTAAATAGAAATTGAACCATATAGAATATTTTTTAAATAATCTTCATAAAGATTCCTGGCAATACATTACTTATTCAAATATTGCATGGAAAAAAATTCTTCATACTACTGAGGACATAAGAAATTGGGTATCCTTCACTGGGTATCTATCATCTTTGTGTGTTTCTAAGAGCAACAGAAAATAGAAAATCAATTCTTTTCTTCTCCTACCTTTTGTTTTGTAAATCCTCCATCAGATGCTTATTTAAATATTAGTGAAGGGAGGAGATGACAATCATTATGACTGTGTGTTTGGAATTGTATTGGACATGTTGTCTGGAATATTAGGTCTTATCCTAACATATTGTAGGATCCTAACTTGTGGAAGCCAATTCTTTTTAATAATATTCCAAAATGAATTGTTTGTTGACATCCTAATAATTTGGATGATTGATTTCAAGTTCACAAAGTTTGCACGTGTGAAAGTGTTGCCCGAGCTGTGTTATTTGCTTACTAATTTACTCTTTTGTTTCATTTTAGATTTAATTTTGGATTTCTCCGAAACTAAATAAAAAGACCAGGGAAATATTGAAGCTCAGAATACAACTGAAAAACCTTTAAATCTAATTAAATGTGAGGAATAGAACCTAATTTTAAAAGAATAATTTCAGTGATCAACAATGTGATAAAGATGGAAGTAGTAAGGGGGAAAACATAAAGATGGACACCAAAAAATGAAGATACAGCAATAATTTAAAAGGCTTTAACGTTCAATTAAAACATTTTCCTCAATACTTCCTTTCCTTATGGCAACAATACTAAAGAACCCTTCCTTCTTGCATTTTCATTTTTAAAAATGGATTTTATTATCAATCATTGATTCTGTCATCATATTATTTGTGGAAATGCTGGTGTATGACTTCACTCAAAAAAATTAGATGCTCTGTTGATGCCAGTGAAATTGTGTGCTAAATAAGCCTGCTGAAAAACCTTGGATTAATCATCTGGAAAGGAAGATACTTGAAATGTTGACAATTTACAACCCAAAAAAATATGCTATGTGGCATCTAAACGAGGTGATAGTAGAAACATGGTATTTTCCCCCAAATGCTGTGTTTATAATAGTGGCTGTTTAGTCAAATTCATTACTTTGACAGAACTCTGAGTGTAGGACTGAGTGTGTATACACACAAATGAAGCTAAGAATATCCTTAATACTTTAGCCACATGCCTGTTCTCAGCATTTAAGAAATGTATTCAGTGTATTCAAATTGGGATAGATTTCCAAGCACAGTACATTTATTACTCAGTTACTATGTTAATACACAAGATTATTAAAACTGTGTTTAGACTTTGTATTTTTAATACACATCCACCATAATATATTCTTGCTAGAAAAACATTATCCTCTCCTATATCTTTATTAACACAAGCACATATACAAAGATTTAGGGGATTATTGAGATATGAGAATGAACAGTACAGGATATATAGTTAAATTGTGCTCCATCTCTCCTTGAGCCAGAAGAAAATGATTCTGATGTAATATTTATTTTTCAGTGAGGAATCCCCTCCGGCCATGGACATAATACTGAGAAATGGTACTATCCTTCTTTACGGAGCATGGGGCATTTTATAAGCAGAGCATGCTGAATTCTTTGTTGCCATGCTTGTTTATCAAAAGTCAACAGGCAATGGAAAAACACCCACCAATTATTCTTCTTAACATGGATTAAGGAGGTCTTGTTTTCTACAGCTTACTGTTTCTCTCAGTTTTTTGTAAGGATTTGCTGAGCATAGGGTGGAGGAATTCAAAACCAAAGCCAGGTACACTTACTGGTGGCGGGCTCCTGAAAAGTTGTCCTGATCGGAAACAAATACCTAGATTGTAATTAGCTTGCATTAGTGATTAGTGATCCGGTAACTACCGCCACTTCAGATGATCTCTACTGAGAATGATTTAGCATGGAAAAAGAAAGGAAGGAGAAGACCAGCTAGTTTCATCCCACTAGCTCCAGTTGATTAGGTTGAGAGGAGTAAAGGCAAGCACAGGGAAACCAGCAGTGATCCTACTCTTCTCTGGAAAAAGAATGAGTAGTGTGCTCTGCTGGGACTACCTGGGTAAGATATTATCCCAATTTTACGTCCTAACAACAATCCTGAGAACCCACCAAGGCCTTCCAGATTCATTTTATATTTCTGAAAAAGAAAGAACAACATTATGCAAATATGGACCTTTTGGGGGCCCACATAAAATGCTTATTACTAATAATGCTTGTTGAAGGTCCATGGATATAAGAGAAAAAACAGATACAATGCAGTTGCACATATGTTCAGATAAATCCTCAATGTGAGATAGGGATGTCTACACAATTATAATCAATCAATGATATCCAAATTTTTGGTGACCTGATGAAATTTAATTTGGTACTTTTAAATATTGGTAATTGCTTGGCTAATAGAGGAATGAATCATATTTTCTAACTGCATTCTGCACAAAAATCTATCTTTCTCTTCATTCTCACTGGAGTAAGACAATATCTGACCTCTTCCATCATGCTGCCAGAAAATGTGTGAATGTAATCCCCCTGAACCAGGTTTAACCCAACTGTTTGTTTCTGACATGTGCTGCTCTTCTTCAAAATGGCTCCTATATACTATTGATCTGAACTCAAGAATTGAGGTTCTATATTATTATCTCTATGTACTTTTAGTGGAAAGTGAAAGCAAATGGGAGTAAAACATATCAATTTATACCTCTAATTGGAGATGCTGTACTGTGGAACTTGATTATTTAAATACCTGTCCTAAAGCATTCCCATCTATTGGCCTTTGGACGCATTGGACTACAAATCCCATCATCCTCAGGCAACAGTTCCAACATTTGGTAAGATTATTGAAGACTTAATGTTATGGAAGGATGGTGTGGGGAAAAAAGGAAACCACTCATGCAGCAAAATCCGTTCTACTATAAACACAGTGTCAAGCTTTGGATAGCTTTGATAATAACTTTTTATCTTGCTTGTTTAAAACAGATACATTTAAATCCAGTGGGCACTTTAGGCATGCAGGTTTAATGTAAGGTAACTACATACCAAAAAAAGTGAAGTAAAGAAACAAAAAAATGATGCTCGGAAATGTCAGTTGTTCAGAGCAGCTTCGTTCATCTGCCCCTGGAGGGCCCTGCTCCCAGCAGAACCGACCCCCTTGGGGGCTTCGTTCATCTGCCCATG
>JAEANM010021260.1:0-11907 GCA_017656035.1 Myanophis thanlyinensis
TTTTAATTGTTATCTAATCAGCTGCTATTTAATTATTTTAAATTGATTTTAACTGTATTCTGTATTTCTATTATGTTGTTATTGGCTGTAAACCGCCCCAAGTCCTGAGGGAGAGGGGGCGGTATATAAATTAAATAAAATAAATAAATAAAAATAAATAGAGAATAGATCTGAAAAGGCCCAGGGGAAAGAGACCTGTGACTGAAGGTACATCAGGAGCCAGATTGTCATCATCTGATAAGTCTGCTAGGTCTGCTCCCTCAATTTCACCTTCCTCTGAGGCTGTATCCCAGCTCATCTCAGATAAGGCTCGGGACCTTGAAGGCCACATTTCCAATCCAGATGGTGCACCCTGTGTTGGTGGCTCATCTATTGATAAGGCTGGCCCATGTCTGATGGAACCACCTGGCCTGGTTTGCTGCATGGATGTAAATCCTTGTGATATTGTAGCAATTAAGGGGGTCTTAAGACCTCCATCAAATTGTCATTATCCCTTAGCCCTACAGCTGTGGGCGTAAAGGTGGCTTCAGGTAACCTAGGACTGGGAGGTGACCTGTATACCTGAATGGACTGATCAGGTGACAAAGATTGATTACCCATCTGCGGTGCACACATCAAAGGTTTCAAGGGATTGGAAGCGAAACCAGTAGAGAATGGGCTGCCATTCTCTTTTCAACCTTCGAAAATTCTTTTTCCAGAGCCCTTTGTTGCCTGGATTCTGCCACTCCTCTGATCTGGAGGAAACCTTTTTTCTGGCCTTGGCCTTAATCTTATCAGAAGTTGCCCTACAGGCAGACTTGGATGTCCTGCATGGCCCTGAAATGGATTTTGTTGGTATTGGAGGAAGATTAATTAGTTCTTCCATACTAGCCTGAGACTGTGATCTGTCACTCATTCTGAAGTAGAATTAAGACAGACTTCAATGCTATATATTAAACAGTCTATTCAACCTGCAATTCAATATAAGGCAGAAGTTGGCATTAATGAGTTGCCAGTAATTCTGCAGGGTAGTAGATTGCAAAAGCCAATTCTCCTTTGTATATATCTATATATTGCTATATATATAACTACTGAGGCTGTTTGCAAGCAAAAAAAACCTGCAAGGTCTCTTTAAAGTAGAAAAAAAAATTTCCTTTGAATGAAGCCTCTGACAGCAAAGGGAGGAGGAGGGAGCAGTAGGTTCGTGTGCAAAAGTAATGAAGAAGGCTTTTGCACCTTTTTTAATGGTTTTGAGGAATCCAGCACACAAAATGGCCACCAATGAAAATTTTTTGAGGAAAATTTTTAGTGAAGACAGATCTTCCTTCTGGAATCTTAGACAGCCACCTAAATTCCCTGTAGTCTCCAATAGTTCAAAGAGGAAGCAGAAAAAAAACCTCCACAGGGGATAAGGCACAGCAAAAAGGCAATCAGCGATAAGGAACTTTTGCCTGCTAGCCACTAATCGCTCTTGCAATCTCCATTGCAATTCACTCAGATAGATAGAGGTAGCAGCCGAACCGTTCTCCTCGCAGTGGGCTTGAGCACTAATCAGCTGTTTCTGCTGCCTGGAAGCCTCCCAAAGGCAAGCAGCAATTTAAAGCAATTATTCTTGAACACAAGGGGGTCATCCGCCCGATGATCAGCTGATTAGCACGGATCCGTGCTCCTCTGCCCTAGGGCAATGTGATCCCAGTTGCCTCCCTGTTACCTCTAAATAATGAAGAAGAGTTTTTTTTCTTTTATGTCTGTGAGTAGATGAATCCAAGAGAAAGAAGTTTCCTTCCTAGCTGGAGCCAACTAGAAACATGTCAGTCTCAATCAGACTGAGTCAGAAACTGGGAGAGTACCAGCAAGCACACAGAATTTTCATTAGTTGACTCAGTCACATGATCAGCTAGGAGGCAAAACCCATTTCTCTTGGATTCACTGCTCAGCCACAACAGAGAACATTGGATTTTTTTATTGCTGCAAGAGAAGGTGACTGCGACTGCATGGCAGATAGAAATGAAATTGATGCTTCAAACAATACAGGAAGAGATAAGACCAGAGATGAAGGAGATGAAAGAGAAGGTGGGAAATGTAGATGAAAAATTGGAGAAATTCCAACAGATGATGGCCCAAAATGAGCAGAGAATGCAGAAAATGGAGAAAAAAGTGAAGTCAACAGAGAAAAAGATGGAAGAGATGGATGAAAGACACTCTGCAATCGGCCAAACACATGAATGGACAATTATTATGCTGGAGATGGATCGAGCTGGGTATCATCTTTGTTTTCAAAACATTGTGGAAGAAAAAGGAGATAATTTGGCAGAAATAATGGCAGAGTTGTTGGCACCCATTTTAGAGGCCACACGAGAGGAAATAATGGGTGAAATTGATGAAATTTACAGAGTTTACACTAGATATGCATCAAGGAACAATCTACCTAGAGAAGTCCATTTGAGATTCACAAAGAAAACTATGAGATCCATAATTTTACAAAAAGCAAGAGATGAATCCTTGAAATATAACGGGAAGGCAACAATAGTGTTGAAGCAGATCCCGGGAAGAGTAAGAGAGATAAGGTGATACTTCCACTTTCTGACTAAATTACTAGTGAAGCATGAAGTTAATTTTAGATGGCTAATACCAGAAAGAATATTTTTTTATAGAATTTTATTGGATTTTCCACAACAAACAAACAAACAATATGTCTTTTTTTTTAGAACAGCAAGATCCCAAATTATCACTTCTCCATAGAGAAATAAGCTCAATCACATATTCATCTTTATGTTCTATCTATTCCATATCTCATAACTATAACAACATTGTCTCAACATTTTATCCCCTCCCCTACTTTCCATATCTATTTAATCATTATATTTATACTTTTGTCTGTCCTATATATAATTTCATATTCTGTTGTCTCATTAAACATGTTTTCCCCTGCAATTATTAAACTGGAGTATCACCCCTCTATATCATTTAATTATCCCTTCATGAATTTATGCCCTAACAATTATAACATTATCAACCAAGTTCTGCTTGGTACATTCCCTTATAAAATATAAACCAGAAAAGAAAGAAAAAAGAACAAGAAATGTGTGTGTGTGTGTGTGTGTATACGTATACTTGTAAATATCCATTCGGCTATTGTAATTGATAAAAAACAAAAAAAAATCCCTAACTAAAGGATAAACAGATAATCATAAATCACAATCCATAAAGTTATTATTCTATTCAAAATCATTCTATCATCTATTATTAATCTCATTATGCATCTTTCATATTTCTATTAAATTTCATTTTAATAAATCCTTAAAAAAACAATTAAAGCATTCCATTTATCTACATTTCATATTTTCTCTTTACTATTTCTAATATAATAATAATGTCTCATATAACCAAGCAGAATCCTCTTTCAATTATATTCTTAACCGTTATCTCTATGCCTTTTAAATCCACATTTACCTTGTATTTCTACCTTTTTCTGTTCTTTATAACTTCTTTTTCTCTCTATCTTCTGCCTCATCTCTCCTCTCCTCTCAAATTATCCCTTAATATTATAATAGCTTTTAAAGCAAGTATTTTTTATTTATTTCACCAGATCTTAAATTCTTAATTCCTTTAACTCCTTTCCTCTATTTCTCCTTTTAATCTCAAACTAAAACTGCTAAGTCATAAAAAATGGTTTCTTCTTTATACATTTCCTGTTGTTTCCTGCAGCCCAAGATCTCCATTTTCAAAAGTTCTTGTTCTTGTCCTTCTTGTTTTATCTGTTTTATATAATTTAAAATCTCAATTTCTAAAAGTTGTCATAAAAGGCCAAAAGATCCTTTTTCCCCTTGCAAATCTCCGTCCTCTTCTTCAAGAAACTCTTCCAAAGATGATGACATTTTTAAACACTTTAAAACAACCCCTGGTTGACTTTATTTATAAAGATCCAGTATCCAAAACTCCAGAAATTGCCAAATAATCCAATCTGTTCCTTCTTGCTTCTTTCTTTTCCTTCCAAGGGGGAGAATATTATTTTCAGCAGAACTTTAATTATAATGTATCTTTAAAAGGATTTATTTATTTTTGTTTCCAGGTGGTTTCTCCATTGTCTCAAAAGCCACCCTTTTCCCCTCCCCTCTGCTTTCTTTCTTTGTAGAAAAGTTAAAATGTTCAAGAATCTTTAGTTGTCCCTTTGACACTTTGTTTCCAGCTTAAAAAAGCCTATTCATAGCCAAAGGGATTAATAACAATCTTTTGTTTAAATTGCTTCTTCTTAGTGTTCAAAGTCAATAGTATTGTAAATATGGGAGAGAAGATTTTCCCTTTCCCTTCTTTTTTGCTGCTTCAAAAAGTTTCTTTGGGGATAGCATTAATCTTTAAAATCCAGATTCCAGGGTATTTTGCATAGATGTTTTCTCCATAAATCCGGTCAATCAAGCTTTTCTCCTTACCAACAGCCTCTTGCACAATCTTGTCCTGTCGGTTCTTCTTTGAGGTAGCCATTTCTGACCGCCGCTGCAATCGCCTTCGGGAAAGGGAAAGCCAGCTGAGGAGGAGATTTGCAACCTGACCTTGACCCTGCTGGCAGATCCCACCTCTTCACCACCTCTGCAGGGTGGCTATAGCCCCAAAGCCAAATGGCTCGGGACGCTCTGGCAGTGAGCACAGATGGAAACCGCGCACGATCGCAGATTCTGACCTGTCTCCGAAGAAACCAAACAGGAAGTCTCCAATTTTTGGCTTCACTTTTCACAGAGTGCAGTCCACCCTTTCCTCCAGGAAGTCCTGAATCAAAATATAAAATAAATTCTGCCTCTTTGCCATCTGTATTTTCTGTTCCTTTTGTATTGATCATATCTAAATAAGCTCTTTCTGAACAGAAAGAGCTTGTTCAGATATGTTTGAAGAAGCAATAAAATGTATAGTCCAAAAATTAAATTTATTTTTTTTGTTCCTTTTTGTTCACTTCCTTCTATACTTCTTTATTTGGTTCATCTTCAGTTCTTCTTACTACAATTTCTACTTTCAAATGTTTATCTTAGTTTTATGAAAACATTTTATTGTTCTGTTTTGTCTCTATTATGCCTTATGTATTATGCCATAGTAGAAAAAGCTATAGTTCAATGTACTCAATTTGCTTTCATTCAAAAGGACAAGATTTAGTACTTTTACATTTTTTTAGGGGTGGGAATAAGACTTTGACAGACAATGTGTAAATACTTAAATAGATAAGTAAGTAGTTTGACTTAGCAAAAATATATTTTTTCATGTTTTGCTTTCCTGGATTGTTTGACACATATCCTTTCAAATCTCATAATAAATTCCATAGCAATGATTTTTCCATTTCATATTTGCAATTATAGAAATATGATTTGGTGGAAGTTATAGAAATTTTTTAAAAGATTTTTTTTAGGGTAATAACTGATTAAATAGCAGAACAGTGTAGGGATACAGAGATAGTTTTCACAATGAAGAAACTTGAACAATGGGTTATAATTTGTTTATAAATGTCTAGAGTAAAGAGTGATCCAGAAAATGGCCAAATCTACTGATTGCATAGATGTTTGATAGTGAGGAAAAATAAAATTCTGTTTTGGAAACAGTTTTTTTTAAAGATCCAAAGTCAAATTATTAATACTACAAATAATTCTGCTCAGAGCAATATGTATCTAAATTTAAAATTCAATATTTGGTTCTGATAACACAACTGAAGAAGAATAGTACAGAAAGAGAAAAGATAGAAAATGCAAGGGAAAATGTAAAAAAGTTGAATTTCTAAGTTAGGAAAAAACACTCAAAATAAGATATAATAAAGAAAATAAAGATATAAAATTCTCCATCATATTGCAAAGTGTAGAAGAATCTCCTACTTCAACTAATACAAAAAAACACAACACAAATCACCTTAGTGAAATGATATGGAATGTTAGCCTGCAGCTTGAGTGACTTTAAAAGTCCATGGGGCAAATTCGTGGAAATAATTCTATCAATGTGCTGATTTCCATATAAATAGCATGTCTGGAAGCATTACATGAACAAGACGATGAACTTGTACTCATCTTCTACTTGTGAGCTTTCCATACATATTTTTAAAAAAACTCTGAATAGGCAGACTTTTGCTCTGATGAAGCATGTGTCTTCGTAAGGTTTATGAGTTATTAAGATTCCCCATAATCTTATTTGAAATTTATGAAAATTAGTTAGCAGTATTATGTAGATATAATTATGAAACATGTAACTCACATACAGAGCCCGAGCATCTGCAGGACAAGTAATGAAGTCCTGGTTGGGATCATGTGGGTGTACCAACAAAAGTTATAACGACAAATTGAGATATCTGTAAAAGTTAAAAAATATGATGAGAGGTGAATGTGAATGGTGAATGTGTGACAGATCCTTTTTTTAGTAGTGTTAAGAGTGAGTCTTGGGAAAAAATAAAGGAAAGAAAAAGATATATCTATTTTCTTATTTAAATGTATGTGACTGCCACACTGTCCAATGAAATCTGATGATGAATAAATTGTGAAATCAATACACACACACAGAGAGAGAGAGAGAGAGAGAGTGAGTTTTTTTAAAAAATAGAAAACTATGCAAAAAAAAAAAAATCTCCTTAACCACATAATATGTATATGTTGGACTCCACAAATATTCTGCCTAAAACATGTAGAAAAGCAAGCTATTCAAGGCTTTCTGTAAGCCCAGCATGATCAGGGCCATATGAATCTTGAGAAGGATAGTGATGAAAACCCATCAAGTGGTATACTAAGAATGAACAAGACACTGACTTGCTAACTTGCTTTGCCTAACCCAAATCTACAGTCAGGGCATTGGGATGTCATTCAGACTAGATGCGTTTAGCCAGATAGTAATCAAAAAAGGGAAACTATTTAGGACTGATGGGATAGAATTACAAATAGGCCATCTAATATATGTACAGATCTGTATAAGTATCTTGATGTTCTATAGTCACAAAAGAAACACAAGAAGGCAAGGAAGATATCCAGATACACCAAAGGATAAGATAGGTCTTGAAGACTTAGCTCAATGGGAAGAACAAGGTTCACATCATAAACATACTCATATATGTCCTACCAGTCATCAGATACCCTGTTGGTATAAAAAGCTGGCCAAAGGAAGGTATGGAGATTGCTGAGTGAAGACCTGTAAACTCCTCAAAATGTACAGAGGTTTCCATGTCCAATACCCTGAGAATGTATTTCACTCAGGATGAGTACAATCTGGTAAATGTCAAAATGCCAAAGTCAGGAATACATCAGTAAAATAGCATCCAAAAATGAGATACTGAGAGGATGCCTAAGGTGACAGCAGATGTAGGAGAAAGATAAAAAAAATGAAGTGCAATGACAAAACCCTGCATAAAATGTGCCATCAATAGATAGTTGAAGTAGCTGATATTGAGAAATCCTACCAATGGCTGGAAAGAACTGGATTAAAAGGCAGTACTAAAGCACTTATCATAGCAGGAACATGCACTAAGCACCAAATCCATAGAAGCAGGTGTCTATTACACTAGGGAAAAACCTGAGATGAAGATCTTACAGAGATGTCTCAGAGTCCAACACATAATGGCAGAGTATAAGATCCAGGAAGGAACAGTGTACACTGAATGACACAACAAAATGGCATTGGGTACATAGGAACATCTACACAGTAAATGGGCTAGATTCTCCCAAGTCCGGATGTGCGATTCCATAGACATTTGAGAATAATAACAATCTAAGATACTTGGGCCTTTCATGACTGGGGACATATCAAGGCCTGAAAGAGGAACTAAAGAGGATATTTGAAGTAAAGGGCGGAGTGGTTCTGATAGTGGTAGGAACACTCAGGCTATGATTCCTAAGCTGAGAGAACTTCTCAACAGATCACAGGAACAATATTACAGTTCTTTCTCCAGAAGAGTGCAGTGCTAGGAATCACTGAGAGAAAATGTATGATGGTGTTTGGGCCTGAACTTTAAAATGTTTTATATGGACAACTGAATTGATTACTGGAGGTGAAAAAAGTTGAAATAAAATGTTTAGTGAAAGTTTACATATTTAAATTTTAAATGTTACTGTTGAATATTTCAAAATTAAGTTGGGCATAAGTATCTCCTTGGGTTTTTGATATATTTGTGGTAAACACACATGAAACACTTGTGATGAAGTGAGGGATGTATTGATTGAGACTGTGAATTTTCTTATTTTTCCATGTACACAATATTGTTGGCTGACAAATTAATTTCAACAAGTATTGAATAGATAGATTGTATGATGAAATAAGAAATACAGCTTTGAAAAGTAATGTATCAAAAATTGAGGTAGTTTTAAAATGAAAAATTAAGTGAATGATTGCAAGCGGCAAATAGATTTTTATTAAAGATGGAGAAATTTTAAAATAAAAATGCTGATAGTGGGTAGTTTAGGAATGGAGGTTTGTCAAAAGTGAAAACAACTGTCTAGGAGAGTTTTTTTTACCCCTTTGTTATACAGGAGTGGCAGTTAATTTTGTCAGAGAAATAAAAAAGTAAGGCAAATGTAGGAACTAGGTTACTTCAGAAGTGAAAAATGATGAGGGTAAGAATGAATAAAATCTAAATGAACATGAATTGAAAAGTAAATGACCAGATGAAAAGAAGTATATTGAGGTGGTTTGGTCACATGGAGAAAATGAATAATGACATAATTATGAAACAAGTGGTGAACAGATTGAATGGAATAGAAAGATGGATAACATCATTATTCAATAGAATTGATCAGTTCCTCCAAAAGAAAAGGTGAGGCATTTGAATAACAGAAGGAAATGTTTGATATGATATATGATAGCAAGAGTGGTTTGCTCAGATTTAAGGATCTATAGATGCATAGTGACTGTCTGGTATAATTTATGTTTAGTTATATATCCTCTTAATTTATTTCAGGAATGAATTCCTTTGACTTATAATTTCTCCTGGAAGGTAATAATAGCATATTTTTATGTATATACCCTTATATGCTAACATGTATATGGAGTGTTTCATGTGCATTAGAACTCTGAAGGGACAGAAAAAGAAAAGTCATGAGACCTAATTTTGTAGCTTTTCATGTATTCAAGAAGATTAAACACAGTCTTTTAATAAAAATCTCTAGGTGATTTTCAATCAGTCCCTCCATGTGTGGAGAAAGAGCTAGCCCTTTAATCAAAATCTACTCATTCAGTAAGAAGATAGACCAGGTGTCCATGAATAAGCAATCTTCACAAAATTATCACAGATTCCCGACTGTGTAGACCATCTATATGCTTTCTGATGTATACTCACAGGGGAATATAAAGGGAAGAGTCTAGTGAGATGAACTATCATTAGATAGTGAGTGAGCCAGGAGGCCTAGTGTTTCTCCATTTTATGTATTTAGTTTATGCTGGGAGAGAATAAAGGGAAGCTTCTTTTATACTTTTAAATTTTGCATGACAGGGAAACCGGCAAAGCATCAGAGATGGGAACATTAAACTTCATTTTATCTCTGAAAGCACTGAACCTCTGCAATTCTCATTGACAGTAATGCCTACAGTATGATCTACAGTTGTTTAATCCAAATGAATGGAAAGATAGCACCTTACATTGGTTTCAAGAAACATTTTCAGTTTTATTTCTACCAATGCAATGAAAGAAATGTACTCATCCAATTTCACAATGTATGCTATACTAAAAAGCCCAATCAATTAAGAATAAAGCTAAAAGGCCATCACTATCAGTCGTGCCAACACTTTTCTTGAAACAAACAAAATTATACAGGCTGTTATTTACAATCTATTTCAATATAAGATGACACTTCAGTATGTGGAATTAAAAAGAGAAAAATCAATTACCACCCACCAAAAAGAGATTTTTTTTTCAAATTTTGTGTTGAATAGATCATAGAGATAAAATAGAGATGAGAGAGTAAGAGGGTAAAAGTATCTGTAAAAAATCTGGCAATAATTTCAGTGGCTTTGCAAATATGTGTATGACTGTGGGTGCACACAAAAACATATTGGCAAAGCCACTGAATGCACACACACACACACACACAAGCTTTGCTAAATCCATGTCACTAAAATTATTGGCAGATTTTTAGTGATTTGTAGATTACATGCTTTACTGCCTCTTTTGCCTCTTATAATATTTGTGCTGGTGTTTGAATATATTGTTGTGATTTATATTGAACAGATGTTGGAACAGACCTTTGTGAATTTCAGAGTCAGCAATCAAAATTAAGAGATGTAAATAGGCAAGCATAAAATACTCACTAAACCCAGTGAGGAAACTCTGTGCATGAATGGAACACAAGGGAAGGGAAGGGAAGGGACGGGACAGGAAAGGAAAGGAAAGGAAAGGAAAGGAAGGGCAACTTGCCCTTCCAAAAAGTCCCAAAAATCTAAACTTCAAGTGAATATGGTTCTAAATCCCTAACTGCTTTGTAATGGTAGTCAACTATCTGTACTGGTTTCAAAATTTGGGATGAGAAATGAGAAAATGAATGAGAAAATTCAGGGCTATTTTGACTGTTACCAGTTGCATAACCTGTATAAGTCTATAAATTTCTAACATGGCCAGAAAGAAGGAAACTGGATGGAAGCTTTGTATTACTACCTCCAACCGTTCTTCTCATTGTAGTAAACATCTTTGATACATTCTTCTGTATCATTTTCCTACCTATAGAAGACTTGTCTTAGTGGAAACATGACTGGCTGATATACTGTAACTGTGCCACTTTGCTTTTAAGCCCCTAATGGCCCTCCAGGTCATGTCATGGAGGACCTAGATGGTAAAATGTCATTTGACATAAAAAGAAATAGGGATTTTTTCTTGTATTTTACATTTTATACTGTGAAAAAAGGCCACACCTGTCCAAAGACATGAATGACTTTGCCATTCTCCTTGAAACACTTGACGAGTTTTACAAAATCACTCTGAGTCATTTGAACAGATTTCAAAGCTTCTAGAACACTATTCTGGTTCACTAGTGCAAATATAAGTATCTTAAAAATGTAATTCCTATGAAAATACAAAGTCAGAAGTGGCAGAGCCTTGCTTTCATCATGTGGATCCAATCTGAATATTTTCCCTACAGATCTATTTTAAGCACAATGATCAGAGACCATTGTGCATTCCACAACATACTCAGTGGAACATGAACTATTACTGCTTGTACAGTTATAATGTTTCTTGTAATTTCAGAATGTTCTGACAAGTAAGGCCATTGCTAAGAATTCTGGGAATTGAAATCTAGTCATACAGTAAGGAAAGTTCCAAAGCAGAAGAAAAAAATCCATACATCTTACACTTCTACCATTTAATTTTTCAATCCACATCTCATATTTAGCTTTTAATCTTTTTTATCCACAAAGCTCAGCAGCTTCCCTGTATGGTTTTTAATGGTTTCCAAAATGCTGAATTTATTATTTACTTAAGGTAAACAGAAGTACTGCAGATATAAAATGGTTTTTAGATTTTATACACACTCAGGAGAGCTTACTTGGGATATAATTTCTTATTTATGGTGATATGTTTGCTTTTCTGCCAGTTTTACAGTTACTGCAGGATGAATCCATTGTCAGGGCTGCAGACTAATTGAATTGACCTGGGTCATTCTGTGAAGAAGTGTTTTTGCTGTGATAGCATTATTGGATAAAGTTCTAGATAACTGCAAGTTTTAAATCAATTGGGTGTCTGTACAGACACAGAAGGTGTACAGTAGCAGATAATAAAGCAGTAGATTTTATGAATACATATTCTTTTGCTTCCATTTTTCATAGAAAATGTTTCCAATTACTACCTGTTGAGTGTATATACAGTGGTACCTCTACTTACAAAGACCTCTAGTTACAAAAATTTCGACTTACAAAAATTTTTTTGAGAAAAAAATAGTCTCTACTTACAAATTATGTTCCAAGATACAAAAGGCCATCAGCTCGGGCAGGTAC
>JAEANM010021261.1:0-11906 GCA_017656035.1 Myanophis thanlyinensis
AGACGGCTGCAATATGTTCTTCTAATGACAGCCGTACATCCAGGAGGACACCCAGGTTGCGAGCCCTCTCCGTGGGGAGTAATATATGTCCAACTTCCTTGTGTCCATGTAGAGTTGCAGTTGACTCAACGTTGACAAGGTGGCATCCAAAAGAGGGAACAGTTTAGGCGAGACGGTTGGATAGAAGAGACACCATGGCTCCCAACATAACAGACCCGATTCTTCTCCTCCAGCAGCTGGAAGAGGACAGCTTCCCCTCCTCTCCCCAGTCCTCCACCCTCCACCTGCTGATGCGGCTTTCACTCCCAGCTGCAGTGGGAATGAATTGACCTGAGCAGAACTGGAAGAGTGCCTCGTTTAGCGGCCGTGTGTGTGTGTGTGTGTGTGTGTAACGAGGGCAGAGAGGCAGAGGCTAGGTCCCGGCGGGCGAGGGCAAGCGGTAGAGTTCAATCCACCCCTTCCCTAACAAGCCCACTTGGATGGCTGCCTGTCTGCAGCTCTTTTCCAGAGACACGCGGCATGTGTTTCTGCACAAAGAAGACTTGGCTCTTGGCCAGCCAGCTTCCTCTCGCCTCTGCCTAAACCCTGGTCAGGGGTTCCTGCTAAGCAGTGACCCCACTTAGATAGATGGCGGATGGATGTGATTTTTTTGTGCTTTGACAGGGTCTCTGCGTTGAAGCTCCGAGGATTTTCTCCTGTTTTTATTGCACATCACCCTGTGCAGCACGCCATTGCCCTTTGTGCAAATTTCAGCTCAAGGAATCTCTCCATTCTGGGCCCAAAGTGACTGTCTTTGTTAATGGCAAATGAAGCGTCTGTGCACACAGTTGCTCCTGAGCATTTATTATTATTTATTTTGGGGGGGCCAAATGTATATAGCCGCCTGTCTCACCCGGAGTGAGTCTGGGTGCTGTAAGATCAAACCAAAGAATGAAAATGTTTTGCAAACCTGTTTAAAAGCATTCTTCAGAACGGTTCCAATCCACAGCTCTGCCCCGTTTCCATTCCTCAAGCTCAGCAACCCGAAGATGGGCAGAACTTCAACTCCCAGAATTCCCACGCCCCTGAGGATTCTGGGAATTGAAGCCCACACATCTTCAAGTTCATGAGGTTGAGAAACCTTGCTTTAGAGGGGATGTAGAGTTTCCAACGTCTAGGGCAAGGGAAAGGGCAAACGGAACTCATCTTCCCACTGTACTTGCTTTGTCCCTGGCTGGGGGGGCGGGGCGGGGAGTTCCCCCACCCCTCATCCTGCAACACAAGCTGAAGAGGGATGCTAATTTTAGCTTTGCTAATGAAGCCGTTAGCTGGCAATTCTATTTTAAGGAACCCGGCATCAGCAGTTCCTCTCTCAAAGACAGGAGACTCTGACATTCCGGAGTAGAAGGAACGGGACCTCCAAGAGGCTGGAGGTTGGGGAAAGGGGGTCAGGGATGATGGACTGGTGCACCCCTCCAAGGAGTTTCCAATGTCCTCTTCTCAGAATCCCAAGTCCGGAGGTATTTCTGGTCCTCTGGAGGTCTAACATAGCCTTTAAATCCTAGGAAAGGACAATGGGAGCTGTGGAGCTCAGGAGGGACTCTCTGAGGAAGGAGCATCAATCAGAATAGAGCTGGAATGGAGGAGAACTTCTAGTCCAATCTTCTGCTCAAGCAGCAGACTCTTTCAGACAAGTGTCTGTCCAATCTCCTCTTAAGACCCTCCAGTGTTGGAGCATCCACAACTTCTGGAAGCAAGTCGTTCCACCGGTTAATTGTTCCCACTGTTTAGAAGTTTCTTCTTCATTCCAGGTTGCTTCTCCCCTTGATTGGTTTCCATCTGCTGGTTCTTGTCTTGCCTTCTGGTGCTTTGGAAAATAGCTGGGCCCCCTCTTCTTTGGGGCAGCCCCTCAAGTACTGGAAGGCTGCTGTCCTGTCCTGTCAACCAGGAAAACCTCCAGGTCCTTCGTTTCTGTAGACCAGGTTGTTCTCCATAGGTTTAAATCTCCAGGCCCTTCATTTTACCCAACTCCACCACTGATCTTGGCCTTGGGAATGTGGGAACCTCTCTCAACCCAAGGAGAAATGACCTGGGCTGGCTGGCACATCCTCTCCTTCCTTCCAAACCTTCTTTTACACACACGTGCACACACACACACATTCGAAGTCTGGCTTTCTTGCGCTCAGTTCAGCCTGGTTTCTTCTCCTACCTTGTCAACAGATGGAAGGCTTGTCAGCTACCTTCATGCTGCGGCTGTGTCAGCCTTTTTTTTGATTTCCTTAACCCAGTTCTTCACAAGAGGCCTGGATTCATTGTTCCCCGGGCAGTCAGTCCCCTCCCTCCCTCCCTCCCTCGCCCTCCCCTTGCTTCGAGGACATTTTCTGGAAAGGCTTCAGCCTCTGAAGAAAGATTGCTGGCAGCCAAAAGCAAACAATAATCCAAGAAAAGAGAGTGCGAGACAGACAGAGAAAGAGAGAAAGAAACTCACTCTCGCCTGAGGCTGAAATCCTACAAACAGTTTTCTTTCCTCTTTTACTTTTTTTTTGGTTTGAGTTTCTGGTTAGGCTGCTGTTTCATCTTGGGCATTTTTCTTGATTTGACTGGAAAGGTGGGGGAATTTTCTTCCTGCTGGGTCTGCAACCTGAAAGATTCCAGTCACCAGAAGGGGAAAAAAAGACATTTTATTTATTTTTATTTCTTTATTGAATTTATTTTGCTACCCATCTCATAGGAAACGACTCTGGGTAGCGAAAACCACAGTGGGATTTCCACCCGTTTGAAATCCTGTGTGGGTAGAGTAAGGCTGTCCGTCTTGGTCCATAGGGGCAACCCTTCACTTAGTGGCCATTGAAAGGTAAAATGGTGCTGAAAAAAAGGGCCATAGGGTCTTTTTTCACACTTAACGATTGTCTCAGCATCCCTGTGGTCACGCAATCAAAATTTGGATGCTTGGCAACTATATTTATGACGGTTGCAGTGTCCCAAGGTCACGTGATCCTCTTTTGCGACCTTCTGGTCAGCCATCAATGGGAAGCCAGATTCACTCAACAACTGTGTTACTTGCTTAACAATGGCAGTGTATCGCTTAACAACTGCGCAAGAAAGGTTGTAAAATGGGTCAAAACTCACTTAACAACTGTCTTGCTTAGCAATCAAAATTTTGGGTTCAGTTGCGGTCATACATTGAGGGCTACCTGTAATTCCAGAGGTTATGGGAGGAAGGCCATAGGGGTACTGGTGAGCTGGTGGGTGATAGTGGATGGACCTCAGTGCCCTGTGAGTGTGGCTGACCTACACACACACCTGAAGTTGTCGTCTTTCTTCTGCATCCCCTGTTGAACTGGACTTAAGGCGTTGTTTCGGTAGATGAGGGAAACTCATGGATCTTCTCCAACGTGATTGATGCGGCCAAGGAAATCTTTAGGGTTGGACATGTTTCTAATAGCTTGAAGGAATGAGCAGAGTGGCGTCTTGCTTCCTCACAGGCTTGTTGTTGTGTCATATGTGAAAAAGGCAGTGTGTATGTGTGTTTGTGCAACATCATAGGAGTTGAATGAACTCCGTCCTTCCATGGAGGCCACATGCTCTGGAAGGCTGGGTTAAGAAGGAGTGATAGATACTACGACCTGGGTTGTACAGATGATGGAAGAATAAGAATCTCATCCCAGAGGCTCTTAGGTCAGACTATGTGATCTTTGGGTCTCCTCTAGCAAACAAGTTGATGAGAGCAGTCCATCTTTTTGACAAGATGGGAGGCAGGCAGGCCATGAGAGGTATGAGGGTGAAGGCTCGCTCTCCAAGCTTGTGGGTTAGTTTCCTTCTATGATGGGGATCTCCTGGACCATCCTACCCCAGATATCGGTCCTTTGTCTTCTACATAAATCAGGTTAGGAAACTTTTCCTTTTTAAGTTGTGAAAATGCCTAGAACAGACTTTCCCAAACTTGGCACTTTTTAAAAGACACACAAACGTTCAACTCCCAGAAGTCCATGCGTCTTAAAAGGTGGCAAGGTTGGGTGACCCTGGCGTAGAGGTTTCCTGGAAAGTCAATGCAGAATTATTTGGGCATCCCAACAGGGCATCTTTCCTCCTCCCCTCCTTGTCCCTTGCTCTTCCCTCTGCTTCAGTGCCTGGTTGGCCCCTCTTGGTGTGTGTGTGTGATGCATGTGTGATGTCTTCTCTTCCAGTGACACGGCTTCTTTTTCTCCTTGTTTCAGGCATGAGCCATGAGCCAAAGTCACCCTCTCTAGGAATGCTTTCGACCGCCACTCGGACTACCGCTACCGTCAGCCCCCTGACCCCTTCTCCTATCAATGGCGCCCTCGTACCCAGTGGCAGTCCGGCAGCCAACAGCACTTTACAAGTCCAGGCCGTGCCCTCCTCCAGCTTTGCCGCTGCCTTGCGCAAACTAGCCAAACAGGCTGAAGATCCCAGAGGTAAGAGAGAGAGGGAGGGAGGGAGATCGGGGTGATCCTTTGGGTTTGGAGAGAGAGGGGGGTGCCAGCCAGGTAGGACAACTTCAGTAGAGACAGGAGGCCTCCCCAATCAAAGGATCTGCCCCCAGAGTCTGTGACTTCTTGCCAGCTTTTTTTGTTCCTCCTTACTCTTGCAAGTAAGAGTGGGTCTGCCACCAAGAAGAGGGCGGGCAGGTTCAAATTATTCTCCAAAGCCCCCGAAGGCAGGACAAGAAGCAACGGATGGAAACTAATCAAGGAGAGAAGCAACCTGGAATCAAGGAGAAACTTCCTGACAGTGAGGACAATTAACCAGTGGAACGACTTGTCACCAGAAGTTGTGGACACTCCATCACTGGAGGTTTTTTAGAAGAGACTGGACAGTCACCTATCTGGAGTGATATAGATTTCTCCTGCTTGAGCAGGGGGTTGGACTAGAAGACCTCTAAGGTCCCTCCCAGCTCATTCTATTCTATTCTATTCTATTCTATTCCAAGTCTTCAGCGTTCACAAATGATAGAATTTCTATTGCTGGCGTTGAAAGATGAATTGCAAAAGGTGCCCTTGAAATATTTTATTTATTTTCTTACTTACTAAATGTATATAACAATAGCGCTTATGCTTATATACCGTACAATGGGGCAAATTCACTTAACAAACATTTCACTTAGCAACAGAAATGTTGGGCTCAATTATGGTAGTAAGCCAAGGACTACCTGTATTGCCCCCCAAAATCCAGGTCCTCGTTTTACTGACCTGGGAAGAAGGATGGAAGGCTGAGTCAACCTTGAAACCCGTCAGGATCGAACTCCTGGCTGTGGGCAGAGTTTGCCTGCAATGCTGCCCTTGAACCTCTGGGCCAGCAGGGCTAAATGTGTGTATGCTCTAGAACCCTGTTCTAGAGAGGCCAAGAATGACACATATCTCCTTTGAAAGCCCCACACAAACTTTGGTGGGGAAAACAGTCATCTCTGAGCCATGAGCCTTCCAGTTCTCTCTGATCCTTTGGAGAAATGGCCATCCTTCCAAACTAGATACGGTCATGCAGCCATCTAGGCAGCATAGCCAGGACATCTGCAGGAGACGGGCCTCGCAGATACATTCCCCTGATGTATCTTTCAGGTGCAACACCCTGGTGAACCAAAAATAAAAAAGAGAGAGTAGGACTTCAAGCATGCCATCACAAATGCCATCACAACCTTTTGGGCTTCCCTTGAGTCTTTCCTTTGGCGCTGTGACATTCTCCGTCCTTCACAAAGGATTTTCAGAACCCCCTCTCCTCACACCCGACAACAACCGTGTGAAGGATTTGAGGAAGGGAAGTCGTTGGATGGGCTATCCCAGCTGGTTTCTTGAAATCCCCACCCTTTTGTTCTCATCCCATACTAGGGGCAGCAAAAGAGCTGAATGAACAAATGACTAAATAAATGGGCGTCCTTCTGGCCATTACTGCTGGTTAATCATTTGTAGGGCCAGAGAGTGCCAAGCAGTTGAGGTCAGCGTAGACGTGACACAATTGACATGTTGGAAGAAGACAAGCAGGTCAAAGAGCAGGAGGATCAGAGAGTGTGGCGCAAAGGCTGAGGACCAGGAGAACGACCTTGGTTGGAAAGATCTGGAGGATGACGTGGCTTGAGAAAGAAAGAGCAGGAGAAATAAACCCTGTGGTGTCTTCACGGAGTGATTGAAGGAAGATTTTGACCACTTCTTTCTGTCATTCTGTTTCTTTTGATCTCTCTTTTGTCTCCCTCTTTTTATCCATGGGGATTTTTCAACACTCCCCCACCCAGTTATTCTAAGCCAGGGGTTCTCAAAACTGTGCTTGGAGACCGTTTCAAGAGCTCCACAAAGTCAAATCAATCAATACATTAAAATTTTCTCCATTTGAATTCCTCACATGGTCAATATTGATGAATAGAACCTACAGGGCTCTTTGGAGCCCTCAGTCATCTCTAAGACTGTCGAAGGTCCTTTTGAGACCAAAACACTGGAGAACCGATGCTCTCATTATCATCACCACCCCAGGAAGTTCTCCTTCATGCATCTGTCCTTGCGTTCCTTCATCTCCTCATCCCTGCAACAGCCCATCCAATAGATCGAGGTTCCCAAAGAGAAGGGCAAGAGGCTGAAGACCCAGGAGGACCTTCTGAGCTGGCCTCCTGCACCTCTGAAGACAGAGAGGGATAGAAATGCTGCGTCCTTCTAGAAGGACATCCGGTGCTCCGGTGTCTAATTCTGGAAGGAGGAAATTGCTAGTTCAGGACTCGCCGTTGCCAGCAGCGGGGACCGTTTTGCAGAGCGAGTCTGGCTGCTTCTCCAGCCCCATCATTTGTGGAGCCATCCAGGTCTCCTCCTGGCATTCCTCTTCTCGCCCGTTGCGCCTTCATCCCCTGCTCAAACGCTTGTTTTATTTTTAGCCATTGAATTCTCTTCTCTCCCCCGCCGCTTGATGGGCTAATGTCTTTCCTCGGCATTGTGTCTCGAGGGGGCAGTTTAAAAATTCAATTCAGACAGAGTAATCCAAATGCCATATCATTTGTTGTACCCCCAGAGAAAGTCTGGAGTGAGCAGAGGAAAAGAATTTGTCCTTTCCCCTGCAAATATAGGTCTCGTTGCCGCTGCTATGCTTCAGTGAAATTTTATTTTTCCTAAGGCTCCTAAATCTGTTCTTTCACCATCCAGAGCTCCTGCGCTAAATAGCAAAGTCGGCTGCTGCTGGGTGCCGGGATGGTGAAATGCACATCTGAATATTTTGCTCTTTAATGGGCTGTTTAACGGGGGCCCGGTTGAAGGCAGGAGCCAGCAGGAAGAGATGGGGATGGAAGTCAGCGGAGCAGCAGAGAGAAGGGGGGAAACAAAAGGAGGGGGAGGAGGCGGAGGAGGAAGAGGAGAAGGAGAGAGGAAGAGAAAGGAGGAAGAGGAGAGGTAGGGGGAAGAGGAAGGGAGAAAGAGGAGGAAGGAGGAAGAGGGGAGAAGGAAGAAAAAGAGGAGGAGACGTGGAAGAAGAGAAAGAAAAAGGGAAAAAGGAAGGGAGGAAGAGGAGGAAGAGAAAGAGGAGGCAGGATGAAGAGGAGAAGGAAGGGAGAAGGAGGGGAAGAGGAAGGGAGAAAGAGGAGGAAGAGGCAGAAGAAGAGGAGGGAGGAAGGGGAAGAGGAGGAAGGAAGAGGGGGAGGAGGGGAGGAAGAGAAAGGAAGAAGGAAAGGAGGAGGAGGAAATAATTGACTGTGATCTAGATAGGAGAGAAAGGGAAAAGAAAAAGAATAGTTTAATCTAGGAAAAAGGAGGAGAACGAGAAGAAGAGGAGGGGTTTAATCTCGGCCAGGCCAGGACTACAAGTCAGACCGAGCCAATCCTGGCTTCTCCTTCTGCTTAAATCTTCACTGGCCTTGACCTTTGAAAGCAAAAGGTGCCCTTTTCTTCCTGGGGAGGAGATGCCAAGCAGCCCCCACCTTAGAGAAGGATACAGAGAAAGCTGCCCTGCCCAGCAGCCATGGCAGATGCTCCCCGAGGTCCCATGTTCAGAGGCAGCTTGCTATCCGAGATCTGTTCTCTCTGGAGGCAGCAGCCTTAAACGATGGATCTGTGGCTGGAAGGTCCCCCACCTTGAGCAAGTGTTCCTTTGCAAATAAAAGGGGGGGGAGGGGAGAGCCCAGCTTGAGTCTTGAGTGGCCAGTGTCCACATTCCCTTTAAGAACTGTTAGGCTTCCTGAAGATAAAAGGGCGGGCTTGGTTTTCCCCTTCTTGGTGTGCAGATATGAGCGGAGCAGAAGAACCAGGGTGTGTCCTTCAAACCATGGACAGCTTCACACCCAGGATCCCAGGGTTAACAGAAAGGAAAACCTGCCATGGGCAGACACCTATGGCAGGATGGGGTGGATCAATGACATTTTTGCTCTTTCTAAAAGTTGGGGAGGGTGGGAGGATTGGAGAGCCAGGAAATTTCACTGGTGTCTTTCTGCATTGCTTTGGAGAGCAAAGAGCCCTGTGTAGGCTTTGTCTCCTTAAGACCCAGGAGTCAACAGATGGCTTTCCCAGCGGGAGAAGGATGAGATGAAATTGTTCTTCCTGGCTCTGTAAAAACCCACAGCTTGCAGTTGCCAGTTCAAGGCCACCTTGAAGTGGTGGTGGTGGTGGTGGGCCCTCATGACCCCCATCAGGAATTCCTCCCCACCCCTCCACCGCATCTCAGAGACTGTTTTGGCACCTGAGGTCCCATAGGGGCAGCTTTGTTATCCCACCCTGTCTGTTCCTTTTCAGAACCCTCTTTCTTCACACAGAGGCTTCCTTGTGCGTAGTAGCAATTATCTAAATTGGTGTTGAGAGTCAACGGAGAATGGCTGGAATGCAGCCCTGGGTGTTTCCTTGCAGGTGAACAAATCTGGGCTCTCAAGAAAAGAGCCAAAGGCAACCTTCCCAGAGCAAGGAACAACCTGGAGGCTTTTAAGGATTCAGTGCAGCTTGGGAAGAGAAGGAGAACTGGTGGTTATTCTCAACTTTGAGGCCAAAAAAAGCAGGTTTTTTCTCTAGTGTGTAATTTCTCAAGAATTTCTCTTGCCTGCTTTGCTCTATAGATTCATCCCATACGCTCAGCTTGGGGCTCAGCGCGATTGTGAGCAACAGATTTGGAAGGGACCTTGGAGGTCTTCTAGTCCAACCCCCTGCTCAGGCAGGACACCCTGTATCGTTCCATACAAATGACTGTCCGGTCTCTTCTTGAAAACCTCCAGTGATGGATCAACCACAACTTCTGGAGGCAAGCTGTTCCACTGGTTAATTGCACTATCCAGAAAATTTCTCCAAGTTGCTTCTCTTCTTGATTAGTTTCCATCCATTGCTTCTTGTCCTGCCTTCAGGTGCTTTGGAGGCCCTCTTCTCCATGGCAGCCCCTCAAATATTGGACCTCTGCTATCAGGTCACCCCTAGTCCTTCGTGTCATTAAACTAGACATATCCAGTTCCAGCAAACCTAGCTTGGGAAGGGAATAAAATGACACTCTGTCCATGCTCTGAAGCCTCCCAAAGCTTCGTGGCGTCCTTTGCCTCTCCCGGAATTGAGCTTGCAGGCAAGACGAGTTGCAAAGCAGCTGAACATTTCCAAGGTCTCCGTCAAAGGAAGGCTAAAGCGAGCCAAGCTAATCAGACACTTAAATGCTAGGAGCAGAGGGAAAGAGAAAAAAAAAGAGAGGCTTGATAGAGGCAGAAAATGTATTATTGTGGTGGAAATTACCGGTTCTTTCTTCGGAGAGTGTTAATCATCGGAGTACGGCCTCCCTCCTTTTCTCTCTAAAGGGAAAATCAATTTGCGAAATGCTATAGATTAGAAGATGCTTCACCTCTTCTTCGCTCATCTTTCCGTTCCCTCCCCAATTTTCCCCCCACGGATTTCCCAGATCCCTTTTCTACCTTCCCCCGTCCTCCCCGTCCCCACTGCTGACTGCTTAGTCCATCAAAAGCCACATTAGAGGATTCGGATATTGATTTCCTGAGGTGGGCTTGCCTTCCTTCAGTCCCCCACCCGCCACCCCATTCCGTGCCGCAATTTCCCCTTTGCAACCTATAGACCAGCGTTTCTCAACCTTGGCAACTTTAAGATGTTTGGACTTCAACTCCCAGAATTGACAGACACTTGTCTCCCAGCTTTGCTGGCTGGGGAATTCTGGGAGTTGAAGTCCAAACCTCTTAAAGTCCCCAAGGTTGAGAAACACTGCTATAGACAAATATCTGCCCCAGCAAGATTTAGTTGGAAACGAGAACCAGGGGGAGAACCTGGCAGAAAGCTTTTCTTCTTTGTTGATTTAGATGTAACGGCGGTGTGATTTGATGGCTGGGGGTTGGGGGGTGGAAAAAAGGAAGAAGGAAGAAATATCTTTTTCGGCTTTTAAGGCCATAGCTCTGCCTCCTCTGGGTTCTGGCGAGGGATCAATCGAGGGATTTTTTTAATGCAAGATCAAGGAATAGCGGGAAGGAGAGGCAGAAAGAGTGAAATTTGAAGAGAGAATTGATGGAAAGGCACGTGAAGTTGAGCGACGGGGCTGTTTTGTGTACCGTATCAAGCCAGGTTAAATGTCTTCGTTGAAAGACATGTCTGGGAGCTGCGTTCTCAGGTGCTAATCCAGGAATAATACACCTGGCGTGTTGAAGAGAAAGCTCGGGATCGGTGGATCCCATTTGGCTGTTATTTTGGGGAGGGGGGTTATCTCCCTAGTTAAATTTCTCCGTTGCATTAAACGGGAAATTAGAACTTAGGGAAGTGGATTCCTGTTCTCTGTACTACGAGGAGATTAAATAAGTATTAAACGCGAACTGGGGTTGAAAGTCCCAGGTAAAAAGCAAAAAACGGGCATGGAAGAAAAGTCCATTTTTAATTTGGAGCAGAGGAGCAAAAGGGTGGGTGGGAAGGGTTCGCAGGCCTGTAGACCCTCCAAAAACCTTCCTTAAAAGGGGAGGAAACCGCGCCCCCCCCCCCAGAATTGGCGTTGGCTTGTTTTTGGAAAAGAAAGAAAAACAAACGGGAAAACAAGGCCACACTTGTGTGATGCACACACTCTTCTTGACAGATGCATCACCTGTTCTTTAAGCTGTGCCTTGTAAATCTCATGAGGAACCAGCAGAATAGGATTTGTGTGTTTCCACATCCCCCCCTTTGTGCTGCTGGTGGCATAACCAATGGTGGTGACAAGAGGCCCAGCATTGTGGTTGTATGTTGTTGGGAGGGGGAATCACTTGTGTTCAATCTCCGCAAGGAATTCTTGCTGTGTGAACTGTGTGAACTGCACAAGATTCTGCAGCATCTGTGCAAGTGTGAAACCCAGCCACTAAGAGGAAAGAAGAGTCCGTGTCTAACCCCAAGACAAAGGACGTGTTTTCAGAGAGGGACCTCTGCCAGGGACAGTTTGTTTAATTTCCTCTAATCAATGGCTACCTCCTCTTTTACAATATCTATCTTTCCCAAGATGCTTCTCAAAAAAGGACCCAAAAGCAATAAAACAGCCTCTGGAAATGGCTGGCGATCGAATTATTTAAAAGTGCATCAGCACACAAAACAAGAGTCAACAGAAAGAATAAAAATCAATCGTTAGAAAACCTGGGCACAATTAAAAGGGATTCAAATCCCACCACAAAATAGAAGGAGTCGGTCGGGTAGATTTCCACAGGGGAAGCTGAACACTGGTTTCGTTTCTTCAACAGAGAAACCCCCCGCCCATTTTAAACATTAAAATGAACAGGAATAAAAGCAAATGCAAACTAAAAAAGAGAAAAAGTGCAGAAAAGAAAAATAGAAAAAATATAGTAAAGAAAAAGATATAATGAAATGACTTCCTCCTTCATCACAGCAAGAATGAACAATTTTAGGAATGTATCACCTTATTTTAAACTATAATAAATGTTTTCCCATAGCCCATCTCTTATCTATAAAAATCCTTAAAGCTTTGTTCTTCCTTCCTTCCTTATTTCCTTCCTTCCCTCCCTCCAT
>JAEANM010021262.1:0-11906 GCA_017656035.1 Myanophis thanlyinensis
CATATGTCCCTCATAGACAATATCAACTCTTCCCAACTGTCCATTTCTTCTTGTTGAAACATTATAAATTCTTTTTTGTTCCCTCTATTCATTATAGTCTAACTCCATATTTATCTGTATGTCCAATATTATGTTCAATCTCCTATGCAAGGCACAGTTCTCACAATTTTGAGTTATATTTCTTAAGTATTCAGAAAACAAAACAGTTTTCTTCTTCTCTCTCTCTTTTTTCCTTTCTCCATCCTTAATCCCTTTTAGTAAATAAATTTATCATCCTTATAGTCCTGTAGAGTTTGAATCTTTATTAGCACTTGTTCGGGTGTAGTATTCTCCTCCCATCGGCAGGTGGTACTGCAGAGTCAAATTTCCAGCAGGGATCTCTGTTGAAAAGATCAGTCCTTGTCTATTTCAGTATTTCAACATTTCCAGGTTTATAAAATCTTCCAAGTCGATCATTCTGGCATCTTTAAAAATGCCTATTCTCACTTTTTACCATGCAAGTTCAATTTCCTGATTTCTTTGTTGAAAGTCTTTTGATGCCCTTTCCCTTTAAATCTCCTTTCTGTTTCAGCTTTCTCTTTCAGCTCCCCCCCCCTTTCTTTTTTCACCACTTGATCAATAGTTAAAGCAAATCTGGGCAGCTTTCTTATAAAATAGTCTTTCAGGGGTTTAAATTCAGCAAAAAAAGGATCTCATCCAGTTCCACAGCTGCGCACAGCTTCTCTCCTGCTCCAGTCTTAGGTGGTGGATGACTCGGTTGTTGTCCTGGTCTTTGTGGCATCCATTTCTGACCACCTCTTTGTCCCACCTGCAGGCTACTTCTGCTGACTGTCGGCTGCCTGAAGTTTGGCAGTTCAAATCCCACCAGGCTCAAGGTTGACTCAGCCTTCCATCCTTACGAGGTGGATAAAATGAGGACCCAGATTGTTGGGGGCAATATGCTGACTCTGTAAACTGCTTAGAGAGAGCTGTAAAGCACTATAAAGCGGTATATAAGTCAAAGTGCTATTGCTATTTCTATTAACTGAGGTATTGTAAAAATGTGATCTATGATGTGTCTGTTGCCGCCTATGTAACAAACAGCAGTTAAAGCAAATTATAACTTAATATAATTAAAAGTGGTTTGTAATGTAAGCAGAGCTTTTTCAACTAAGTGACTATTCTTAAACTACATTTTTACTGAACGAATATTGCATTAAAGGGAAAAGACGCACAGCCTACACAACTGCAGAAGCCTTCCTACCTGCAAAGAAAAGCCTAGTGTTGAACGTTGTGACAAATTGTGCTTGACAGCTCTGTTTATGTTGCAAGGAATAATGAGTGCTGACAGTTGTGAGGACCACCCACCAGATTATTTACTTTCAAAGTCAACTGTGTTTAGATAGTGTTTCAGCTTTTGCATCTGGCTAGCCCACAGATGCTACTTAAATACAGCATTTCAGTTAGCACAATCTACCAGGAGTCTAATCAATAACGATGTATGTCAGATTGTCAAAGCAAGCACTATTAATATCACACTCTTGAGGCTTGTATTAAATATTTTGTTCCCCTAGAGGCCAAGACAGCTTCTTTTGCACACTAAGGAAAAAAAAACCACACTTGTGGAATGGTTTATTAAGAAACAAATATAAGATAATAACGCGGTTACAAAGAAAATGTTTTAAGTAAAAACCAAACAAAATATTCCTTTAAAAATATTCAAAATGGCTCAACAAAAAGGAACATTCAGATTTGATGCCACAAAGAGAACACAATCAGTAAAATTGTAAAGGCTAGCCACTTGGGGCTGCCACCATTGAGAACACCCCATTTTTATATATAAATGCATACATATTTTAAAAAATTAAGAATTTTACAATACAATAAAAATATAAAAGATGAAAATTAAAATAAGGATGGGCTTTCTAAGGGAGTTGAAGTCCCACACATCTTAAAGAATACAGATGTATTCTGTATCTGAATGTATTCTGTGTTTCTGTGCTTTGTGTGATTGTACAGATGGAGGCTCACTCAATTTCGCTGCACGCATGTTGTGCATTGACAATAAAGGATTGAATTGAATAAAGCTGGTTAGGCTGAGAAACATTGTTTTAGCCAGTTAAAGCTTTAAAATTCTAACCTGCATCCTGAATTGGATTAGTAGCAAATAGGTGTAGGAGATAATCAGGTGGACCCCGAAGAAGGGGTCAAATGTAACATCAGTTTGGAATCATTATGTTTGCACAAAAGACCTAAGTCAAATTCCCCGTGAATTTCACTGGCTCTTATCTAGTGCCAACTTGGCTTGACTGTTAGTAGATCAGATTCTTATGTATAGGTAGCACGAAATAAATTTCTAGTGCTTTGAGTTCTATTTTTGGTTTGGAATTGCTCTTCAACATTGGAAAGACTGGCACCAAATTTGCAGTCCTGAATCATCAATATGTATTTTTTTTCCGTTATGAACTGGACTCTAGCGCTGCAATGGAAAAACTGACCAATGTATTCTGTAGTCAAGGTTGAATGAAGTCTTTAGAAACTGTGCTGAATGATTTTCTCTATGTGTGTGACACACACACACACACATTTTCCCTCTTTTCTGTATATTAGCAATACACAGTACAATATACATTAGTAATAAAAATACAAAAGAATTTAAAAATAAACAGTGCAGTGGATTAAGTTAATTATTTTAGTCCATTCAAATAAAAAGGTATTATGATTTGTCTGACATCTCTTTTTTAATCAGCAATTTGGTTCTCAGTCTTTTTAGAAAGGACTGAACGATATTAAATCCACACTGAGCTAAAAATAATATCATTAAAATGGCGACCTAGCTTGAAAATGAAAGGATAGCAGCTAAATACAAAAGAAGTATTATTTCATAAAAACGTGCTGCTAATTAAAAAGCTAGATTGATGAACCAAAGTACAGTACCCTGGCAAAGATGAAATATTCAGAACAGGAGAAGCTTAGGAACATAATCAATTAAGTGTCAGCTGCACAATGTACCTGATGCAACCAATTTACCGCCAAAATGAATGGAAATGCCATTCGTTACTTTTGAGATGTGTAGAGTTTTTGTTTTTGTCGTTAACTAATCCAAAGCCAAGAGAAACATCAGTAGATTCACTACATTCTATTTACAACTCCACACAACATATCTAGTGGTGCTACATGGACATTTGCTGGCCCAAGAGTTGATGTTAATTAAAAGCCCATATACAAAGTGAGTGACCCAGAACACTTAAGTGACCCAGAACACATTTGCCGAGTTCTTTTTTTCATATGTATTTGTCAGAATATGATAGATGACAAGCAACCAATTAAAGCCAGGATGAGGGCTTTGGTTTATAACTCAGGGTAGGGGGGTTACTTTTAAAAATCTTGAAGGAAGGAAACAGATTAGGTGCTTTAATACAGAAAGAATCTGCCAAAGAGAGTAAGAAGCAATGTGAAATGGGACACCATTTTCAAAATGAACTGCATTTAGTTCTCTAAATAAACTGGTACTGAAGAATGTGCACAGGGGATTAACATGGAAGTCAGTCAATTAAGCAGCATCAGTTTTCAGTATTTAGGAAACACTTCTTGATCCCAATCAGAAATTGTTAACTCCAGTTTGTTGCCATTACAAGAATGCTGCAAGGATAATAGGCAATGGAAAAATTATAGCCTGCACCTCCCTCCTGTTTTGAGCCTGAAGGAATATTATGTACAAAGGAGCACGCACAGATACACAATTACATATACACAAGTTTAACCTTTATACTCATACACTGCATTCCCCCCTGCATGTTGCTTAAATTCACTCACTTTTCTACAATTTCAAACTCCTCTACTGGAAGGACATGACAAGTCACCAGACTTGCATACTCTGCTTCCATTCCCCAGTGCACAGTAGTACTACAAAGGATAAATGAATTGGGTTTTTCAGGGTTGTTTTATCTTCAATGCAGCTTATATTGTTGTGGGACAACAATTAAGAGACATTGGCATGAACCGTTGTTAGTACCCTGATGGCACAAAGAGAGAGAAATCTGGTGATTCTGGTGGACTTGGTAAAACATGGGCCAGTAAATGTTGAAGCTGAAGCCTGACAAATTAAAAGACACTCCTGATTAGCTCAGGAGGATTAGCTCAGTTGAGTGGAACTGTCATGTTTCTAAAAGAATGGTCATTTATTCTATACTTAAGAGTTAATGCTATTAGTAAAGATACAAGGAATGCTTTTTCAAAGGAAATGTTTTTTTTTCACTCTAGCCATCCTTGTATAGGCAGCCCACAGTGACACTAGTAGGCTTAAACTTGGACTCTTGCAAGAAGTTTATATGGTAGTTACAGTCCATGCATTAAAGGAGATACAATCCTGGCTGCGTTGCAGTTAAAGCGCTGGATTGGGTACCAGAATATTACTCAACGCTTGAAATGAGAAAAGTTTGCAGTCTTAGGACCTGGGTGCTGATGGATCACCTTCTCTCTCATATATTACCCTGCATTCCTTCATCTCTAGAGAAGATGCCATCTTGATGGAGACACGTCTGGCAAGTAGTGAGTAGATAGAAAGCATTCTCAATGCATTGGTCATGACAATTGAAATTTCTCTTCCCAGGTCTTATCATCTGTAAAGAAGACTTCTTATTCACGCATGACTTCAGCTGAATCTATGCTGCTGTGCTCCTTTTGCCTGCTATGGTTTTGCTGCTATCTTGTCTCCTGTTTTATGGTTTTGAATTAGAGTACATAATTTTCTATGCTCTTCGTCAGTTTTGCATTCTTGCTTTGTATGTTAATTAAAAACAGACAACAGATTTTACATAAACCAAATAATGAAGCTTGACCCACACATCATGAGGAACAACTAAAAGATGCGTCTTGGAGCTTAGCAGAGAACCAGCGAGTTCTTATGGGAAATGCTCAGAGAAAGGCACATGGATTGAGATCAGTGCCAATGTCTGTCACTACATATAACAATATAAGATGGTTTCACAGTCTTCTTTTACTCATCATGATTTATTAGCTTAAATATAACAAATACAAACAGCCATTTAAACCAAATCAAAAGGACTAACATTTACATGCTTACACACAGTACATAATATGAAAACATTCTTTTGTTCAGAAGAAATACAGAAGACCCTTGGCAAAAATAATTTAAGGTTGCATTTTGAATTAGTAATGAAACCATATTAAACACACGATATATTAAATGCAGCACCTGTCATGCAGTTCATTCCAATTAGTTGTATACTTTGTTCATTATAGAAAGACATTAAAATTTATGAAAAATATTATTTTTTGGATTTATTTTCTAAAATATCTTGAAAAATATGGTAGCGTGATCCTGTAAAACAAGCCTGATCCACGTAAATAGAAGTGCCCTTATGGATCTCAGTAGCAGTCTTATTTCCTATGCCAACAACAGCATGAGACAGAATAATTGAGAAATAAAACAGAAATTCCAGGAATCCAACAGTGTTTCCATATCCCTTTCCAAAGCAATCTCTAGCTTTAGAATGGAAAACTGAATATAGGAGACATACAGTATATGACATTTCTGTTCTCTACAATCTGCTTTCCGTAAAATATAGGAAGTGGAGTGCAGTGGAAGTTAAGACCATGAAAAGAGTGTTTTAATTCAACTGAATCAAAAAAGTATAAAATGATCAGTCTTATGTTTACTTAAGAAAAGGTTACCAGTCAATAGTATAAGGCCATTTTTAAGTAAATATTTTAGTTCAGTGTTACATAATTAGCAGGAAAAATGCCAGTCCTGCCGTGTAAACTTCCTTCCCACCAATCAAATTGGGAATCTGTTTTTGTTGTGACCTTGATATTGTCTCCAGCGTTAAAAGTCAAATCTCCAGGCTGCTGTCCTTGAAAGGGATATATGGCTGTCACAATTGTAGGACTGAACTTGGAGTTTTCTGGAAAAAAAGAAAGTAAGTTAGCTTTGTACAAATTTAGCTGTGTCATATTTTATTGGGAACAGCTAATTTCACAATCCAGAAACCTAAGATGCCTATGTAAATATCTGAGGAACTGTCTAGAACAGCAAGAAATAGAGAAATTCTTAGTCAAGATATCACATTTGTCTTCCTGAACTTTATTTTCTTAAAAGACCAAATGCTTTTGAAATGGTGCAAAATTGCGAAATTGGCTAAGTTAATCTTTGTTGTTTCTTTTTCATTCCAACACAGAATTGACAAATTGTTACTTGTTTAAACTAGATTAACTTTACGAAAGTGATTGACTGGATTGCCAAGGCCTTAAATCTTGAGAAAAAGATGTTCTCCACGCAACTAAAACACATTTTGAAAATCTATTGAACTAGTTACTTTTGTATAAGCAGGCAAGATTAAGCAGTACAAGTTTGTTTAATCATTATGTGCATTAAGTTCTTTCAATTGTAACTTTTAAGTGTAAAGCTTTCACAAGATGGTGCTACAGTGCTATCTTAAAAAAATAGATCTAAGTGACCAAGTCATGCTGATCCATTAATTTGTAACTTCTAATCAAATATGTTGACTTACAGTTATGTTATTAGTATTGCTACATTAGAATAGGAAAAAATAGTACAGATATAGTACAGGTACACATCAGCTGAAAGAAGGGACCTCTAATCAATTTCTCAAGGTAAAGCTAAACTTGAAATTTGCTAAAGATCATTTTATGTGTACAGCTTTGATTCAGTTATGTTGTTGCTCTCATCTCAGTGATTTCAGAGGAAACAAGATCATAATTAACCTATCCCAGAGAGACCTAATTAATCTAGACAGCAATCAGTCTGCTATATCAAATACTTCCAGCTTATTTCATTTTTTGAATTTCATATAACACCCTTTACTGTCTTAGATTCACAAATGAGACATGCCTATATTTTACTATCTACATTTGTTATTTATCATTGATCATGATAGCAAATGCTTGTGTTGACAGATTTTGGGAGCAATATTTGCTCTCCTTTTCATGTATTATGCAGTGTTTCTGAACATCAGCAACTTTAAGATGTATGGACTTCAACTTCCAGGATCCCCCAGCCAGCTATACTTCTAATATGTTGCAGTCCATACATATTAAAGTTGCTGACATTGAGAAACACTATATTACAACATTACCCAGGCAAGCTCCAATATCTCCTGTGTAATGTCATAGAACTTTGAGTCTGGCATATCATCTGGCATATTCTCTCATACCCTCTTCTACTAAAAGGTGACCTATATAATAAACCAAGTATATTGACAAAGTCTAAGGCCACATTTCTCTTCTCTACATTCTCATGAAGCAGATGTTGGGAACGTTTTAAATGGCTATCCAAAATGACCTGACATATCCATGACTATTAATTTGATTTAAATACAAAAATGACATGTTTTTTTGCAGTCGGTACTGGAAAATACTTGCAGCTACTGAAATAATATATCTACCATAATCTTCAATCATACTTTTGTCAGAATTAATCCTAGAAGAATGTTTGGATCATCTCCCAGGGGATAATTATGTTACAAAAGGAAACTATAGACTGAATGTTTCCCAGATTTCCAAATTCACTTCTGAAAAGTTAATATCTACCTGCAAAAATGGGCATAAAAGTCATTTTGTGACAATGAAAGAGTAATTAATTATGAAATAAACTTTCACAATGAAGACAAAAAACATTTAGTTCTTGCAGCAGGTATTCAAAATCATCATCTAATATTTTAAATGCTAATTTTACAATAAGGCAAAGGAAAAAAAATCACAATGAACACATGCATATATATCTATAGCAATTTCTAGATATTACTTTGATCCTTTATTTTCCTACTGCTCTGTCCTGGAGAGACCCATGTAGAATAAGCAACATTCACTTATCTAGTTTTGATTATTAAAACATATATTAATAATAATTGCTGCAGATGCATTATTTTCACAGTGTCTAAATTTGTTTTCACAGTGTCTAAACAGTGTCTAACATCATTAAATACAACAAACAAGAGAGTCCATGCTACATTTTGTAAAATATAATAAATCTGCACTTGTTTATAAATGAATGAGACATATTCATACTCAAAGAGTGAAATTTTAGGAGGAGATATGCAAGTGATATGTTTAATTCCCTTCCAAATTATCTTGCAAAATTCTTTATTTCAAATATTTCCACTCTAGGGTCCCAAGTATGGTGACTTGGTGACTTCATGTAAGTCTGGGAAAGATTCCCATCTGGAGCTGTGGAAAAACAATGTTGGTCAATAGAGACAAGGTTGAATCATCTAGTTTTAACCAGGTATAATATAGCAACTTATGTTCCACTTCCAATATTAGAGCTGAAAGAGAAATAAACAAGGCAGATACATAAATAACAGATGAGTCTGCTGCCAACAACTACAACTAAGAGCCGTGGTGGCGCAGTGGTTAGAGTGCAGTACTGCAGGTTACTTCTGCTGACTGCCGGCTGACTGCAATTTGGCAGTTCAAATCTCACCAGGCTCAAGGTTGACTCAGCCTTCTGAGGTGGGTAAAATGAGGGCCCAAATTGTTGGGGGCAATAAGCTGATTCTGTAAGCTTAGAGAGGGCTGTAAAATGGTGTACAAGACTAAGTGCTATTGCTATTGCTACAAACTGAGTGAAGTTTAGTAACATTTAAACTAATTTTCCAAACTAATGGCTTCAGATACGTTACATTACTATGGCCACCATCTTCAACCAGTAGGAAGAAGGTTATCTTAAAAGCTTCCATATCAGGCTTTGGGTACTTCTACAAAAAAAAAAAAAATCAATCGATCCATATTGCCCCTGGAACTGGTATTTTACACATACATAAACTTTTCTATATCTCTATACTGCTTAAGTATTATTACCTTTATTACTTGCCTCAAAATTCAAGCTACTACACTGCTGGAAGGAGAACAGTTTTAAGTTTTAGTGATATTTTCAATAATTTGCTGAAATACCATCGCACACTGTAAGAATTTATTTCTTTGGCAAAAACAGCAGAAGTAGCAAGTTAAGAATGCTAGAAAAATACATGTTTCTAGTTCCTGCCTATTATTCAGTAAGTTTAACACAATGGCATTGGCCCAAAACACACATAAAACAAAGACCTCAATTTTCTAGTCCTGGCTTGCACTGACCCCAGTTGCTATGTGCCTTTGCAATCAGCTGGCTCAGCAGAAGAATGGATTTTTCAAGGTTTTTTTTTTTTAATCCTTGCTACACTGCACTTTTTTTTTGTCATTTCAAGAAAGTATATGCCAGAAAAGAGGCTTCATTCAAAACGATTGCAGGATTGATCACAGCAATGTCTATTGTAGCCGAGCCGTTACAAAATAATCTCACCAAGATTCTTGTGATTTCCTGGTTCAGGAACGGCATTAAAGGAATTTAGATTAGTTAAAACAGCAAGAGAGAGACTATTAAATGCATGATTATTTGTCTTTAAAATTAGCTGTTAAGTTCCACCAGAGAATCACAAAAATAGATTATGCTCTCATAAATTTCCTTAAAAGGGGAAAGGATTCAGTGCTGCATGTTGTGTTTTATAAACTTATATTTTTGCTTCTGGATCTTCAGATATGTATATCTATTAATCACCTTGATCTGGCTTGCTATCCTTATAGTTTATAACTAACTGTAGTTTATTCCCTTAAAACTATTACAAATATATTGGAACCCAGTTTATGAGCATCAGTTCTGATTATCCTGAAACAGTCCAACACAGCAGCCCCCAACCTTTTGGCCACCAGGGACTGCTTCCGTGGACCAGAGGTGTGGTTTCACATCCTGCCTGCCACCAGCGCTTCACTTGTTTGCACGGCCCGATTTCTAGCATGCTGCAGCCCAGTACTGGTCCATGGACTGGGGGTGTTGGGGACCCCCAGTTTAACAGAAATATTTTACCTGCTTCTAAGAGACATACAGAGTCTGTTCTCATGTGAAGCAAACATTATTATTTAACTACTTGTTCAAAGATATTATGAAAGCTGTTACACTCCGATGTAGTTAAACCTAGCTATAAAGGCAAAACCTTACCTCCTTTGTGCTGCTAGATGTGTTAGAAATGAAGTTCTACAGTACTACCAGTAGTAGTATCTAGTTTCCTACAAAAATTTCTCTGAAGGATTGCTTTTTTCCCTTAGATACGATATTCATAAAACATGACATGCAAGATAATGTAATGTCCATTCTTTCTGATATAAAACTTATTGTGTTCAATAGAGCATACTTCCTTCATCCTCACTAAGTTTGTACTGTATGGCAACCTAACTGTTTCTGTTTCTGTATTACAACTGTAGCATGGAAGCCACCTTCATATAAGCCTATTCTGTACAAACTGTGTTTATACTTAGAAACCACAATGCATACTTAGCTATTTGTTATATGGTTTGGAAAAGGGCAAAATATTACTAATGTCTATGAACTAATATCAGGACATTATGCACAACAGCCTCTGAGTACATTACTGTACCATATACTGTACACTATACCATAAATGCTGTAAAAATCAATACTAGAAACAACATACTCCAGAAATTGTGTAGAACTAAATGGGGAGCTTCAGTTGCCACCCTCAGATCATCAGCCCTAGGGTTGGTCTTCTCTGCAGCAGAATACTGTGCCCCTGTATGGCTTAACAGTCATACTAGTAAGTTAGACACCAGACCCGATAACACCATGACGATTATAAGCAGCTGTATTAAAACCACTCCGGCTTGCTGGCTTCCTGTTCTGAGCCATATAGCATCGAAGGCAAGATGCACTAGTCAGAGAATACAGAAAAAATTATGAATAACTCACTCCTACCGGTGCATGCCGACCTTCCTCATTTATTAGCAGGAAGACTCAAATCCAGGAAGCCCCTGGATTTGCACATCTGCCCAACAACTTTAACATCAATTCCAAAGTCAAATGGGTCACTGAATGCCCAGTTATAGAAAGACATATAAATGACCCCACAAAAAAAGGTGCCAAGTTTTGAACTACCATGTCAGCAATAGAAATCTTGAATAGGATTCACACTTCAAATAGAGTCTCCCAGGACTCTCTGTATAAATGGGGCACAGTATCGTCCCCTCAGTGCGACTGCAAGATCCCACGTCAAATTGTTAATCATATCATGACTGGATGTAAGCTGAGAGCATATTCCATTCCAGTATCTGATTTTTTTTTAAATTTAAGTAATGCTAAGCTTCATTAGCTAGATGATCTAGATATTGATATGTGAACATAGATCTTTTTGACATTTATATTTTATTGGGTTCTACTAATCTAGTTGAAATGTTAATTTATATTGCTAGTCTATGGATGATATGCCATATGCTAAATAAATAAATAAATGTACCATATAAATGTTTGATATGATTTCACCACTAATGTATAGAATTAATATGTTGATCTCTGATTCCAGGTGAGATGAACACCTTGGTATAGGTATGTTAAGGTGCCTAGATATACATATATACTGTAGCATATGTATATACTATATGTATACTAGGATTCTGGAAAAATAACTCAACAACTAAAGAGCCCTAGTTACTATCAGTGTTGTCTTTGGATAATAAACCTGTTTAATGGAAAATTATGTCCCTTTATATGTGCCAGGTTTTAAACAAACAGATCCTTGCTGTTTATCATATCCTTACTCTAACAAATAGCCAAACTAGAGCTATTTAAATTTTAGAATAAACATGCAATGTTTCTACAAGTTCTTCAAAGGAATAAAATGCTTGCAAGGACAGTGAAGTTAAAGAACAAAATCAATTTTTGTGTCTTTCTACACAAAACAACCTATTGTAGTTCAGAAGGCGTCCTTTGTTTTCTCCGTCTAAAGGACTTAAACCCATCATTAACTGACTAAGTAGGAAACATCTATATCCAAGTCCCTGGCTGCAAATACAGGCATTCCTCATTTTATTATGTTTTTCTTTATTGTGCTTCACAGATATTG
>JAEANM010021263.1:0-11906 GCA_017656035.1 Myanophis thanlyinensis
AAAATAATACCTGTATTCAAATATCATGGATTCAGGGTTTTTATTTCTTGAAGTTTGACCGAGACAGAGCTGACAGGAAGGCTGAATCAACCCTGAGCTGATGAGAATCAAACTGCTGGCAGTCAGCAGAATTAGCCTGCAATACTGCATTCTAACATTGCACCACCCTGGACACGTGGCTAGTGGTCCATGAGATGTACCTACTATAGGTGTCTGTGCAGAGTATTATAAACTTGTGAGTACAATAGTAGGCTGGAACTTGCCATTCTGACCTAGGAAGAAAGACATATGGCTCACTGGATACACACCTAAAATTGTCTTTAAATTTGAGCACCCCCCCCTCCAAAAGCTGAAGTACCAGAAATGCAGCTTTTGTCTTCTCAGACAATACAAATGTTTCTCACTGCAAAGGTATATTTTGAAAGCCCCTCTTTTTCAAGTTAAATTAGTCATATTTGAGATGAATACAAGTTTTATATATAAAACTTACCCTTACTGGTATATAATTGGAAGCCAGCAAGTTTCTTGAGAATTCCAATTACACAAACACGTAACATCTACATTTGCTTATAACTGTTAAGCTATTAGAAACCAGAAGCCCAAATGTATTCCTATATGTTGCATAAAGCATAAGAAATATAATAAATTTTTAGGATGGATAAACATTTTCTATTTCTAAATAACAGAAATAATGACCTTCATATAAACAGATTGTATTTAAACTACTGTATCTTAGCTTCATATGAATAATCCATTTGCATACATTACTTTCCCTTCCTCTTTTAAGATGGAAAATTTCATTAAAAACCTTCTTAACTATAATTTCCCATTCAAATTAGGTTATATAATCATTATTTGAAACTGTTTAATATTCTGTCATACTGGAAACTCCTAAATAAAGCTTTCCCATTAGGGTGAAATAGGAAAATATTTTCAACTTTATGATTTACCTCATTCCTTCACAAAGGGAAAATGATAAGGCTCCATGCACCTTCAGAAGGCTGATTCATATTATAGCTTGTGTTGGAAAACACGAAAATCAGAGTACAAGTAATCCTTGAGTTAGGGCCAGAATTGAACCCAAAATTTATATAGCTAAGTGAAACATTTGTTAAGTGAGTTTGCGCCATTTTCTTTTTTTGCCACAGTTGTTAAGCGAATCATTGCATTTGTTAAATTAGTTGTTAAGTGAATCTGAATGTTCCATTGATTTTGCTTGTCAGAATGTTGCAAAAACTGATCACATGACCCCAGGGCATTGCAGCCATCATAAATATGAACCAGTTACCAAGCATCTGATCATGTGACTATGTGGATGCTGCAATGGTCATAAGTGTGAAAAACTGTCATAAGTCACTTTTTTCAGGTCTGTTGTAACTTTGAACGGTCATTAAACAAACTGCTGTAAGGCAAGGACTACCAGTATTTCTTACCTTTGAGCTACTCATTCTTGTGATACAGAAATCTCTAATGTACAAAAACCTAAAATGTAGATGAGCAACCTTTGAAACTCTCCCAAACTTTTACGTGGATGTGGGGATTTCCCCCCACCTCTTATATTTTGACATTGGCAGAAGGGACAGTGCCAACATTTTGCCTTTTTCAGGTTTTTATAGATAGCAATTAAAAAACAATGAGAAATTGTATCACCGCAATCTGAGCATTTTGTTAGTTTAAGCACTACTTTTTGAGATGATGGAACTATAAATTGTGTACAGTGAAAGTTGGATGTAACTTGCAGGATCTAAGTTTTCTATTTCGACCTACCTATGCCTTTCCTATATCAGTTTTTCAGGGTTATTTTAATTGAAGGAAGCATTTCAATGGGGCAACAATTATCTGCTTTATTGATATTATAAGCTTGCAGAATAATGCTATTAAAATCAGTGAAAAACAATGGCTTATTTTTATTTAGTTCCAGAATCATGTACACCACAAAAGTTTAACTTTAATTCAGCCACACATGTACATCTATGTAAAACAACTCAATTACTAAATTACTTAATGAAACAGAATTGCTTGTTCAGAAACTTATTCTGAAATCAGATAGATGCTGAAGATAAACACTATTAAAGTAAACATCACTTAGATGATCATGGGCAAGGGGTCTGAATCATACAGCAAAAAGGGGTTAGTATAAAAGCAATTATTTGGATGTCCAATATGTCTTAGCCATTTTGAAAGAAGAACAAAAGCAAGAAAAGTACCGTCTAAATGTTTAGAATTGGAAATTTAGAATTTCCAAATGTTTCTGGAAGAATTAACTTCCAAAATCTGTGAACACACATTGTGTTAACTATAGGTAAAGGGAATTTTAGGCACAGACATCTGGATACCTCAAGTCAAGTTCTATAGTTTGGCTTTAGTTAGCTGTTAATCAGTAAATAAATGAGATAGTAGGGAAGAATCTGCAGCCTTTGAGATATTGTTAAACTACAATTTCCAGCCTGTGGCATGAATATTGTAAAAATTGCAGCAGCAAATAACCTTGGAGGCCCTACAAGCATAGAGATGTCTGGCTGGGCCTTCAGAAACCAGGTTGTAATCTTTGGCAGGGCTGGAAATGCTCACAGAAACTAGGCATTTATTTAGGGCAGCATGATGGATAGATATGGAGTGGCAATTGGATATGACAATTAACCTCAATGTGTAGTGGCTTAGTTAATCATTACATAGTAGCAAACACAACAACAACAACAACAATGCTTTACTGTTATTTAGTGGTTACCTATATTTTTAAAGCCAATATTTGGTAGCTGTACTACTGATACAATGTGCTGGAACTGCTTCAATTTTTCAGAAAGCACCTTTGATCACCATTGTTGATGTTGCTCCCTCAGATTTTACTCCTGGGAGCTGTTTGTATATGCAAATCTCCGGCGAATTATGGTACATATTTAGCCTGGAGAAGAAAAGATTGAGCAGAGACATGAAAGCACTCCTCAAATACCCAAAGGGCCAGTTAAAAACCTCTTCTCTAGACAGCAAGATTAGATCTGATGGGTTAAAGTTACAAGAAAGTTAATGTCAGCTGACTATGGTAAACATGTGGACCTGTTGAGCACCATTTTAAAACATAACGATGACCATTGCCATATTTTGTGGTATTTGATTACAATACAGTATTTACCAATGTTCTGTGAGAAGAAACATCTCCTTTTCCCTATACAGACTTCCATCGTTTAATGTAGAGACACTTTTGTATTATTTCAAGGGAACGTTCCTTAGCTTTTATAGCTTCCTATATATTAATGTATATCTTCACCCTTCATCTATAAATTCACTACTGGATTCCCACATCTCAAAGGTCAAGAATCCACGGTTAATTAAGCTGTCAAAAATAAGTGCTGCTGTCAAAAGGCTTGCTTGGTACAGCTTCAAATGTTAACTTGCAGAACAAGACTAGCATGTTTCAATGCTACCAAAAGATAAAGGTAAGTATGTTTGGCTTTATGTACACACGGAAACTACTGACCAAACTGAGTGGACAAGTTGAGAAAGTGAACACTTAAAGGTATTTTCAACATTATGATGAAATCCATTTTCTTTTGTCTTTTGCAAAATTTACTTATATTTAAGAGAGCTAGAGAGAACTCTGAATTTCTGAAAACCTCTAATGACTCATCAATATTTAACACTGCGGTGGCATTAAGTTATCTAGTCACAATTTCATCTACCAAGGAAGAGTGTTGCTTATTTTTTAATTTAAATGTAGTCAATATTGCTAAACGACATGCAACATTGTTACGTTAACACATGCATATTTAATGGAAACCAGACTCCAAATCTATCCTCTTCTTGTGTAAAATATTTTTTTCTCTAGGATACATTTCACTTTGTAATTAGTTTTTCTACCAGGCTATCTCAAAAATTTAACTCAGGTTATTTCAAATTTGACATCAAGTGCAAATTCAAGAAAATATATGCTAATTTGCTCATCAGATAGGATACAGCTCAACAATAAATTATATCTACAGCACATTTCTTGTGGTTGCTAAGAGTTGATACCAACTTGATGCCACATAAAGGATCAGTAATTAACAAATAATCAATTAATCACAATGCGACTGTTTGACATATGCAACATTTACATTTTAACATTTTGAGAAAATATAACGTTCATACACGGACACACACATAAACACACACACTTAAAAAAAAAGAAAATCCTAAATGGCATCTACAAGTGAATAAACAAATAAACAAACATCATTACTTTCTTATAACTATCTATTCTGAAGTAGGTTGTAATGTCTATTAATGATGTTTGTCATGTTACCCTTGAAGGAATGAATCCCTCCTCAACTAAATTCAAATTCAAATTTATTGCTCGCATACACAGTCATACATAGTACAATATGCAGTGAAATGTTATGTGACCACCTGCAACCGTGAGTAAGTTAAGGCAAAATGGGAGGATAGGGTAGGAAATAAGTTAGGGATAGTTGGGAAGGTGGGAATGAGATACAATCGTGGTTCCTGTTATAGTCGTGAGTATTCTTGTGGTTCCTGGTTTGTCAATTCAGTTGCAAGAATGCACACCTGGACACTTCCTTCCATATAATCACTGTTTCCTTACCTCTCCTCTTCACTTTATCTGCATTTATGTTAATGTATATATAGAATTAAAATGTGAGTCACAATGATGCTAGAAAAGTACAAATAATATGGAGTACAGAGGGTCTTTATCATTCATTTGTGTATGGAAAGCCTCAAGATTTTAATCTTAGACCAGTCTTTCACTGTGTCCATCAGTCATTCATTTTTGACAGGTTATCTATAGGTTTGCAAAAACATGATTACCCAGAAGCTAAACCTGCATTGCTGAGATCTGCCTGTAGATAAGTCAACTATTTACATAATCTAAAAACTGCATACCAAAAGCCAAGTTTTGTCTTTTCTGCACAAAATGATGTAATAGTAGCTAAACTGTAGTACAAAGGTCTCTTAGCTGAAGTTTTAATGTGTATCCCCCTCACTATCAGAAAGATATCAATATGAATTTGTGTACATTTATTCAAAAGAAGTACTCCTTACAGCTTGAGCTTTCCCATTTGTAACTGATCATGCTTCACTCTGAAATGAAAAAATATAAATATAGATCAGGATCATTTTCCATTAATGTACCTCTTGAAAATGACCATTTCAATGAGCTCTTATGATTGCTGTATACATTCTGAATCAGTAATCTATGCTTCCAAATAGCTATTTAGTATAGATTGGCATCATCTTAAATGTCATTGCAAGAAGACTGATATGAAAAGAAACACCATGTGCTAAGAATGAAAGGCTCCCTATTCTTTTAACTACCTATACAAGCTAGTCCTCACACTATTGAAATTAGAATTTTGGTAAGTGAGTTGCCAGATGACCAGACCTGATTTTATAAACATTTTTACAATGGTCACAAAGCAGCTCACTACTGTTAAGCAAATCATTAAGCAAATCCAGCTTTCCAATGGGAAAACTAGCAAAAAAATAATTGCAAATCATAACCACATGACTGCAAACTGTTGTAAATGTGAGCTTGTTGCCAAGCAATTGAATTGCAATCATATGACCATGGGGTGGTGCAATTTGTAATGGTCATACAAGTAAATCCCAGTTGTAATTATTTTTTTTCTGAGGCTGGGTTATGCTTAGGGTGTCATTAGACTATAATATGCAAGTACATAGTGCAGATGGTTTCTAGAAACTAAAATAGCTGTTTGAGTATGAAGTACTTATAAGAAACAGGAAATATCAAATAGGTCATCTACTCTGGGACTCATAAAAAGATCAAAGTATTAAACTCTTAATCAGAACCTACATCCCCAATGAACTTCCCTTTACTCTCATTGCTCGGTTTATCCTTCCTCTTCTCATACATCACAACCACATTCTTCCTCCCAATCTATTCCATCTAGGGTTTATCAGGCTCTCAGTAAAATGTCATATTTTTTATCCTCAACTCCTACTTCTGTCAGGCATAGCCTTAAAATCAAATATTGTCAGGCTTTTTGAATGTCCCTTCCTGAACAGTTTTTCTGGGCAGTGTAGCACTTCCCTAGTAAGTGCCAATGACAAGTTAATCAGGTCTGTGATCTCAGTTTATTTATTTATAAAATTTCTAGGCGGTCCCTTTTACTTCAATGTAACTCTGGGGGTGCCTCCCAGGGTTTTTGCTGCTACCTGAAATGGAAAAGACCTTAATCAGTTACACACAAAAAGCTTTTGCCTCCTAAGTCTATCGAATCTATTTGGAAAATCTAATTTCATACATAGGTTTGCCTAAGTTATTTTTTCAGTTTTTCACTGCAATTTTTGTTGTGGATAATAAGAAAGTTAAATAATATATTCCCCCAGCACCACAATTTGTCCTTTTTCCAAATAGTCTGTATCTTCCATTGCCTATTCAGATATCTGGTAACCTTAACTGCATCCTATTGTATAACAGTGTCAGAGTTACTGAATCTTGCAAATGTTGAAATAGATAAAATGGTGGAAGACAGTTGTACAGATATTATGAATCTAACAGTGTTGGTCTTCAGGAAGCTAAGATTCCATTTAGGAGGATCTGTTCACAATTTCACTCATTTTCTGGTAAATATCTTCCAAGACACTAAAACAACATTTTCCTTCTTAAGTTATTGATGAACCTCTTTTCTTTACTTTCCAAGCAGAAGTGAATTAAGCAATGCCACGGAAAACTGTTCATTTGTTTTCTGATAAATAATTTCAAAGTCTTTTCAAGAACTTCAAAATATTATTTTTTACAGTGCAACATTTTCCTTTACAAGTCTTTGGCAAATCTCTTTACTTTTCGAGCAGAAGGAGCTAGGTTAATGTCATCCCAGCCAAAACTTTCTTTGGAATAATAGACCTTATATCTCATCATTGTAAGGACATATACTATGACAGCCTTTCCCAAGCTAACAATCTCTCAGAATTCCCAGAAAGTGTGGTTAGGAAGACTGTACTATGGTTTCAATACAGGTGATTCAAAAATGAATAAAGGTTATCTCTTGTGTGGTTTTAATTTTTGTGTAGCTCAACTAAGGATGAGGAAACTGAATCAGATGCCAGATGAGGATGTCCAGGGCCCCATCAGTCTAGAATTCTGAACTTTCTCAAGAATACATCTATAAATTGAGTTCCAGGTTTTTGCAAATCATTATATTAGCCACTTCTTTTTCACTCATACTTTCATTTATGCCTTTGAGCCAATCTTTGCCATTGCCTTCTTCCAAGGCTGAGAGAGAATGTAATTAGGCTAAAGTCACCCAGTTGGCTTTAGGCCTAAAGCAAGACTAAAACTCATGGTTTCTTTTAGCCTGATGCTTTTAATTACTACACCTAACTGGCTCTCCAGACATGCCTATTTATGGCCTCATTCACATTAAACTTATTATATAGGGCAACAGATAAGAACATTTTAGAGATGTAATTATTTTGTTAAGTCCTCAATTTCCAGAGTAAGCATTAAATATTCAGTAGGTCCAAGGTGGACAAAAGTATTCTATTAACTTAAGAGTTCTACACTATATCCAAATCTGCTTCAATTTGCTACAAAAAAAGCAATTTATAGTAAAAGTGATACATTTGTAGTATGTGAACAGAAGTAAATCTTGCAAGAATGCTTTTTTTACACAGTAGATGAAAAATATTGCCCACAGTAGCTTATCAGGATTGCTTCCCAAAATAAAATCAGCCGTGAGATAATTGAAATCATTAGCTGAACAGTATTGAGCTTTGAAAAACAGGCAGCAATAACCCTATTAGACCCCTGTTACTTAACTCATATTCAAATTAGCACAATCTGAAAACTTAATTTTGGCAGAATGGTCACAGTGGTAATAACTGATTGATTTCTCTGAGAGAAGCAGATATTTTACATTCATTTCTAGACTGAAAGAGAGAATACGATCACCTTGTTTTATCATGGAAATCATCACTCCTTTTCTTTCAATTCTATCAATCAAACATCAGTTTTTCCTGGCTGTATAAGTTGTAATGTCAAAAGCTAGGATTATTAATATAGAAACTACAATTGTCCTCAGAACTACCCAGAGTTTTTGAAATGTACTACCTTGACTTCAGGAAGTGACATGATGAACTGAACACATCTCCATGAAAGCAGAGCCAATGACAATGGCAAGGACCAAAGAACTAGTGAACAGACCAGTTATTTGGAACCACACCAGTTAAGGACAAGATAGGAGACTGCCCACATGTACTTTGGACATTTGCATTCTTTTAGCAACTCGTTAAGGCCACTTGAAGGTTTATCTGTGTCATGAGGATCACCTATGTGTTCAATTTTGAACAGTCCTCTCTCAACAGAGGGGGAGGGATACGATATCATCTAGCTCCAGTCTACAACACACTTCCTTCAATAGTTCCACACTCATTTGCACCACTCAGATGATCTTTCATAACTCTTGAAAGCATCTTATTCTCTAATTTTTGGTTTTTTTAAAAATCTTGCTTCATATCCTTACAAAGACAGTAATTTTGAGTCTTATTTATTGAGTCACTTCTGACTTTTTAAATGTTATTTAATAACACGATTTTGTTCTTGGCTGCTTTTCTGCTTTAAGATATCAATTCTGATTTTCTGCTTATGTATTGTGCCCTATCCTATTTCAATATTTAAGACGTATACAACCCCACCTATATTTAGACATATAAACAGGTGTGCATATTTTTTCATATTTTTAAAAAAATATTGCTATAGGTTCCCTTCCTCCCCACACACATTTTTTACATTATGACAAAAAATAAATTTAAAAAGAAAAATCCTTAGCTCAATTCTTCATGTTGGGAACTAAATGATTTGCTGTTGTGCATAAGGGTACATTTGTATTTGTCCTTTACCAATCAGCTTACAAACAACTTCAGTCTGTTTATTATTAGAACTGGAGTACTGTATGTTGACAACTAGATTTCTCACACCCTCTTTGTAGGCTGTTTGACAGGCTTTCTTTATCTCTAGGTTTACAGTACATTGTGGCAGCCTTCTCCACTTTGGTATCCTCCAGCTATGCTGAACTTCAGAGTTTCAAAGGCACATGGGCTGAGGAAACTAGAGGACAACTGAATGGAGAAGACAACAGAGTTCTCCCCCCCCCAAAAGCCAGCTATAACCAATTACTGTTTTCACTTTAGTAGAAAAACTAGAGGTGGCAGGGACATATTTTTGGGGGGAGGGATTAAAAATATATGCCACTTTCTAAACTTCCTAGTAATTTATATCTCTATTATGACACGAATTCCTAAATCAGTCCAGCAGAATAGAGTGCATGCTAGACTTGTATAACTTGTGTCTTCTTAAGTCAAAAGTCTTCGGGAGTCCTTCGGGAGAGGGGACGGTATATTAATTAATTAATTAAATAAATAAATAAAAGAAGCAATACATATTTTCTCTCCCTACTAAAAGATTTATGATTTTTTATTTTGGTTTGTCTACCTTTGGCTAGTTATCATACATTTACACTGACAAAATTATTTATTAGTTGTTTGTTGGATTTAAATCTTGCTTTCCTCTAAGAGTAGACACTGCCTCCTCCTTTCCATACTTTTTTCCAAGAACAATGATGCTTTGAGAAATGTTGGACTGAAATACAATTTACTGCTCCAAATCACCTGAGTTTCATGGCTGAGTTGGTGATCTAGGTTTAAAACTTAATTTTAATGCACTCTGTTATTTACTGGATTCACATTTATCCAGCACCTGAGTATACTTCTATACTTTTTATCTAGGAAAATAGTTAAACTTTCAGACAAAGCAATGCAGGGATATGAGAGTATAAGTAGAAATATAGATTATTTCTACTATAGTATTTTATCTTCCCACATTTTAAAAACATCAAAGGATCTTTTTAAAAAATTGAATACATTCAGGCATCAGAGGTAGAACTACATGCCTCAGTTCCCCAGGAAGCTAGTGTGATCTTTAAATGTTGGCCATTTGCAACAGAGTAGTAGTACCTTATTCATTCATGTAACCTACCAAAGTGAATGGCAGCCATTTACTCCAATAAAAGAAAGTAACTGGATTTACAGAGGCACTACTAGGAAAGGTGCTAAGTATTAACAGCATCAGTTTGGTCAGCAGTGATTGTGATCGGATATCCTGATATCTACATATAAGTATATTTTGGAATTGTACTGGGGGTGAGGGAGGCAAACAGGAGCTGGGAAAGTAGCAAAGCACAATGATTCTTCCTCCACAGACCTCAATAAAATGCAACACAAACTGCCCTTGACATTTGGAAACTGGCAAGCACAAGATGTTAGTTGGCAGGCTATCCCAGCTCAAAGTAAACCAGAGAGTACAAAAGAAATCTTCATGCTTAACTTTTATAGCTGTGAATTAAAATACACAATGTTTATATTTCAGCAAAGCTGTTAATTTTTTTAACATTTGTTAATGAAAGCATTATCTCTTAGTAAAAATGAGAGAAGGAGCATCAAAGCACTAGAAAAAAATAATTCTTTTACTCCTAAACCCTTCTCTTCCCTCTCTAATAAGTAATATTTGCATAATTAATACATACATATTACGTATTAGGAATAATGATGTCTTAAGACTAATTATGAACATATTTCATTACCTTAGATTGATCACATCCCTTGATAAGGCAAACTCAATACAAACTGATGGAAAAGATAAGATAACAAAAGGCTAAGAATAGATCAGAAACACAGGAAGTTTGTTCAGGGCTTAAAAAAGAGAAAAGACAACAATGTTTTACTGCTTCAAACTTATGCTGAAAAAAATGGTCTTGATACAAAAAGTATCAAGCAAAAGTAAAAAAAGACTAAGACAAAGAAAAAAGAGACAGCGAATAAGAGTTAACTGCATATACAGAAAAGATTATCAATTTTAGTTGCTAATGGTAGGTTCTGTTGTATTTTACCACTGCTCATCTGCCAATTATATTTAATTGGAAATAATTTAGTTTTTTATTCCATTATCTAGCACAGCAGACAAAAGGACAACAAATTTGTTTTACATGGGCTCCAGCACTTGTGCTGTCTATTAACAAAAGACAAATCAAAGCCAATTAAAGCTTTTGTCACATTTTCAAAATGTATTGTTTCAAAGTGTTTTCTGAGCAGTGCACAATACGTTCAAAGTTGCTAAAGTCTTATTCATCTTCTCAAGTTTGGGGAAGTTTATGTATTTTTGCAGCACTGTACAGCTTGAGTGGAGAGCTTTCTTGTGGCTGCAGGTTTCTTCTCCTTACTATTTTAGGAGAGCTTAGTGACCGTAGTGGGAAGGTCACTAAGTAAGAGAGTCGGTGGGTGCTTTTCCCTTCTTCTGCTTGTTGGTTTTAAGAAGGTCATTTTTTTACATTATGTTAAGACACCAGACAAATTATGGTTCTTATGTTTTTTTTGTAATTATGTAATCAATGCAATTATGTTTTATCTGCCTGTTATATTTGTACTCTGAGAAATTGTACTACCAATTTTCAGCAGTGAGGAAAGGGGGTCTGCAGGCTGACAGAACATGCTTAAGTGACACACTTGTCCCTAGAGTAATAATTCACCTGTGTGTTTGCTCAGTCCAATTTAGTCTACAATGTTTAGGCAGTAACATTAGAATTACATAATTTTATAAGTGGAAAATGTTCAGATGGACTGTATAAAGTATGTTACTTTAAAGAAATTCATCTGAAAACTGCAAGCATAAACAATCTTCTGGCCAGAATGATGTTCGTTGTGAACCATACCCTGGAAATTTTGAAGCTGATTATTATAACACAGATATATGCAAGAATGGCTTTGAAGACTTCTCAACAACACCATCGAGCCCAGAATGGTGTGTTAGGGTTGCTATAGAAACTATAACAACAAAATCTTAGCTTAGGTGTTAAAGATCCATGCTCTCTCTCTCTCTCATTGTGTGTGTGTGTGTG
>JAEANM010021264.1:0-11905 GCA_017656035.1 Myanophis thanlyinensis
GCCTCCAGGCACCGGCCCATCACTTCAACGGCCTCATTGGGGTGGTTTGGGGTGGAGATGAACAACTGGGTGTCATCCGCATACTGATGGAAGCTCACCCCAAATGGGATAGTACATGGGATAGTATACACTGCTAGTATGCACTGAATATGAAATTTCGTTCAGTTATTACAGTCAATATTTTCTGATGGTCTACCCTGCTATGAACATATATTTAACCTTGACATGGGACCAATGTTCCTGTTTTAGCTCCTAATCATTTTTGTCAAAATTATTGCAACTATTGCATTTCTGGATTAACTTTATTTTATTATTACTGGCCACAGTTCTGTGGAAATTAATTTAACTTGTATTTGTTGAATTGACCTGCAGCCAGTTGTCCTATGATGAGTTGCCCCACAATGAGTTGGCCATAGTGAGTTGGCTGCAACAAGTTGGTTCTAATGAGTTGGCCTCAGTGAATTGTCCAATTCCAACCACAGAGATTGCCAATAATGAACATCTAATTGTTTTGGTAAATGTAACTCCAAGTTTCTTTTGTTTTGTGGTTGATTCACTTCTGCTTCCAATGGAATCTGATAATGTATACTCTAGAAATTACATCCTTAGATATAAAATCTGTGGGAAGAGAAAGGGAAAATTTAGATTCTTATCCCAAGATTCCATATTTACCAGCGATCAGATGAGCTGCTTGATAGTAAATTTTAAGTAAGGTCTGCCCCATCATCCTATATTTTTCATAAAATATAGAGTATTTCTTTTTATTCCTTTTTACATTGATTTTAAATAAAAATTCTCAGGACTATCTATCAAAAGAATATACAATTAATAAATCAGTTTTGGAAGTGTCATCATCTTTATCGCTACTGTTCAGCTTTATTTGCTTTATTGGTTCCTTCAATATATCTTATTCCACTTTTTCATATAGTTACATATTTTTTTCCAAATAGGACAGTAATTATTATTGAATAACCTATTTATTTACATAAATATTTAAATATCTTCTAGACTTCTTTGTGGCAACTGAGAAGAATAGCAAAACAGCCACCCAACTCGGGGTGGGGGGAGTGTTTCAATGCAAATGGGATCAGTTGGCACAAATTGATGAGTTAATTAAGCAAGGTAAAAGATTATTCAGCTATCTGCCTTCTGCAATTTTTTAAAGAACATTGTAGTAAAATTAATTTGATGCTTTGAAACAGTCTAAAACAACTCATTACACTGTATATACAATGCCCATTGAAGTAAACAGGAATTGCAAAAGAATGAATTTTAACTCTGTCTAGGAAAATAGAAAAATACATCTTTAAATATTTCAGAACTTTTAAATTATAATATTTGTGAGATTAACGTGCTGAATATTTGCAGTAATAGATTTTCAGCTCTTAAGAATACCTCCCACTTTCTATATATAGTGCCATTTTGCAGCCTGTTTGGTGTGGGATCAGCAGCTGCTTCAATGTCATTTGAAAAAAGAAACTACTCGCTGGTTACATGATCACAGCCAGGCAGTCAATCCAATGATATCACATAGCACGTTTAACAAATCAGATCTGACGAACTCATCAAGGTACACTCAAAGGAAGACAGGGTGGCCAAAAGGGCACTTTTCTTCCAGTTTCAAAAATAATACTCAGTCTTTCAGCTGTAAAAATTCAATTCCTCCACTCTAAGTCTAACCCCAATTGAAATAAGTAAATTGGCAGAGGCTTTCAAGTCTATTCATGTTAGCATTTGAGAAAGAAGTTATGGAATCATTCCAGCCGAAGGATGAGAGAGCTCTTTTTCATATGTATTTTTAAAAGAAAGGTTTTTTTTTCTGGGTTAGTGATCCTATTTTTCTAAAATATTAATTCACTATTTAAATGAACCCAAAATTATATAGTAGTAGCTTTATCAGTCTCATTGTGGTAGCAACTACTATTTTCTCTACCCATTTTGGCTACCATTGCCTGCCAAATTTCTGCAAAGTATAGTTTCTGAAGGAAAGACCAGAAAAAAATCACCAAAGATTAATTTTAAATATTACTACTTTTAAGAAAGAAGGATGGAAATGAGTTCCAGGCAGCCTTTGTTTTGTAATCTTCATGAATCCTATGAAAGCAAGTACTTTTTCAGCTGAGGATGTACTGTAATATGGAATTGGCTGATGAAAAAGTTAGTGCATAATATCATTGATTTCCACTAAAGAGCATAGACAGAATATGTTGGACTGGAGAACAAATGGCAAGTATTGCTTACATGAAATTGATTAAAGGTAAAATTTCCTTCCAGATAAGCTCGATCATTGTTGGATTTCTTGAATACCTCCATGTAGTTTTCTTACACAAGACAGATTTAAATTTTCTCAAATTTTGTGTGTTTTGAAAGGATAACTGAAAAAAACAGAGCTTGGGTGTTTTGAGAGTAGGAATCCTAACCCATCCTCACCCCATCCCATTTGCCCATCAGGCTGTCTCCCGTAGCTGCACCTCCGGCTTTCCTTCCATTTCCCCTCATCTGGTGGTTTTCAGAATAATCTCATCCACCTGTTAAACCCTGGAATGTCATCTTGAATTTACAGCAGCGACTGGAAACAGGAAACGCCAGAGAAAGAATTTTAATTAAAGTCCTCTAATTGAATGCATGCTTCTCCACTGGGTAAAGCAGCTGGTCGGAAAGGACCCCACCAATTCTCCTGTGTCCGTTTGGAAGAAATGGATGGATAGCAGCAATGGGGGGTGGGGAAGCACCAGAAGCAGTTCCCAGGGAGGACATTGCCTGGATCCACCCCAAGATGGTCAAAAGACCTTGTTCAATTTCAGCCTCACTATAATTTGCATTTGCTATTTGCATAAGTCCTTTTTTCTGCTTACACATAACATTTGACCATATGCCAACATATACCCAGCTGAAAATATTCCAGGATCCTAATAATAAATAACGTTGGGCTGACAATATGGAGGTATCTTCAAAATGATTTGTCAACTGGTAGAGTAGATTTCAATCATGACCAGCAATTCTTACATGAGACCTGCAAAATATTGGAAGGCAAATATATCACATGATCCAAGAACGTTTATATTTGACTAAGGAATGTGGTAACAATCATTTGATGAAAAATTCAAGATCAGCAAAAGGAACTCTATTTTCAGAGGCAATATACACCAGAAGGCTGGATCTGGTGTAGGACGTTTGTGGTGTTCCTGCCTCTGCCTAGACACAGAAAGCTGAACTAAATGGGTCACAGCCAAACTGTAATATTCAACTATTTGTCATTAAATAGCATTAGCTACTAGTCATTGTCTAATTGTATTACTAAATTCTGCAAGGTTCTTAGAGTCCTGTTACATGTAAGCTATGCAATAACAGCATTTACAGAACCATGCCGGGATCAGTTGGATGAGAAGTAAATTTTAGTGAGACTTACACCCAGATAAGTATGTGGAATCATACTTTTTGATGTGCAATCCTGTGCGATAAAGAGGCTGTAATTATAATGGCTAGTTATAAGATCTAGGTTAATGCTATGTCAGTTTTTTTACCTTCTCCAAGCTCTGAGGTGGTTATCAAGTGATGCTCCTATCTCTGATGAAGGTTACAATCTCTTTTGGAATGGGATAAGAGTCTCCATAAGGTAAAACATGTGGAACCAAAAGAGAATTTGGTTCAGTGGTTCTCACATGAGAAAGTCCATCTGTATCTAGGTCCACACAGTTTGAATGTTTTCAATTCAGAGGCTATAGGCAATCCTATACCACAAAAAAGTACAAGTATTCACATTCTAATGGGAATTGGAGGCATGGAAACTAAGAGCAGCATATTTGTCTGCCTAGAAAGGAAACGGAGAATGAAGGATTTTGACTTCAATCTCTATGACAAGTCCTTACAATCCAGACAGCTTTTGTCTGAACAAAAATGGTTTTTATGGGATCTTTTTAAAAAAACAGAGGTTGGGGCAGGGAGAAGCAAAAACAAAGAAAATCTAAGTTCAAAAGATCAGGTTTCGTTTTCATTGATGTTAGACTTGTAAGAGGTGCTCCATCAATCACAGTTGCCTAAAAAAACCCATTAATGGCTCCGAATGTTGGAGTTTTCCATATGGTTTATCTTTGCAACATTTGGGCTTTTTCACTTGAACCAGCGTGTGAATCTGTCAGTGTCAGAACCAGATGCTGGGCTTCAGCTCCCCTTCCCATGTTCTTAGCAATCATCAAAAGAAATTGAGGAAACTAAGAAGTTCATATGATAAAACACCGCTCTATTTAGATGAATATTAGCTTATAGAATGTCTACCTTCAGAAGATTCAGCAGGTACAGAGTTCTGCTTAGGAAACTAAACTACAAATCAGTCCTGCCTAGTTAATTGACAATAATCTCACCAAGGTGCCATCAGGATTATTGAGTCAATAATCTTAGTGCTGTTTTCCAAAAGAGAATATGAGAAGTGTTTGGTCTTGTAGTTAAAGCATCAAGCTAGAAAGTGGGAGACGGTGAATTCAAGTCCCACCTTAACCATGAAAGACAGCTGGGTGATTTTGGGCCAGTCACACTCTTAGCGAAACCCACCTCACTGGGTGGCTGTGGAGGAAGAGGTGTTGGATACAGTATATTCATCACTTTCGTTAAAGGCAGGTTATAAATTGTGTGTGTGCGTGCGTGTCTCTCTGTGTGTGATGTTTAACACATCCCATATATATGTAGTTAATTAGTAACCAAGTTTGAAGCAAAAGTGAAACAAATTTATTTCCTACCAATTTTATTGCCAAATGTGTAATAAACTGGTGCTGATTCACAGTGTTCTCTAACTTAGATTTCAATCAATATCTACTGCATTTGGTCCATAGCCTCAAATTTATCATTTCAAACTTTTTCACCAATTCAACACTTGTACACTATTCTCAGTGGTGAAATTCAATTTTTTTTTACTACCGGTTCTGTGAGTGTGGCCACAGGATTAAACATCACCAAGCACAGGATTAAACTTCACCAAAGTTACAATGTAATAAGGGGAGAGGCAGTTTCTGTGAGCAAGGCAATAAAGATTAGGCTAGAAACAAATGCCTTATTTACAGGATTAACCCTGTAAAGTTAATCCTTACAGGATTAACCCTGAAAAGTGGGAAAAAACAAAAGGAGATTTCTTCTTCTTCTGCAAACTGGCTGAATTTCACTTCTGACTATTCTGGAATGTTTACCTTTGAGAAGAGAAAACTGAAAAAGGATATAATAGCTTTTTTCAAATACCTGAAAAGTCAAACAGAAAAAGCTCAAGTCCTTCTTTCTGGTGTTACAGAGATTGAGTTACAGAATAATGAGTTTCCAAAAAGCAAATTCTGATTTAATACAAAGATAATATTCTGTACCAATAAGAGAATTTCTTCTACAAACAACAAATGAAATATTTAAGGATATGCTCAGGGATTCTTGTGGTATTTTATTTTTTAAAATATTTCTTCTAATATGTTTCACCAAAGGCAACAATATTGTATGCTAAACTTTCAATATATTGAAAAAGGAGCTTGTTCCATAGACATGATCATGTTATACATCAGTCAGGTATTTCTAGAGCCAGATTAAATCAGGCATTATCAGGAGCAACATTTGACATATGCAATCTGTGCTGCAGCCAGTAGAATCTCAGAATGTTCCGTATTCATATTGTATGCATTTTTATGATACTGTATGATTGGAATCTTGCTGAACCTTTCTTAAGTTCAAACAGTGCACAAGAATAACAACATGCTGTTGTTTCTGTGCATGTTCAAAAGTGTCAATAGAACAAATTATATTGACACATACTGTATGTCGTTTCCTTGTCAGTTTTGCAAGAATAACAATAATTTATTAAATTTTTACAATATCTGATCATGGTTCAATTATTATTTCCTTGCAATTGGTAAATGGCTTCTACATTTGGAAATTCCTCTCTGTTTTTTTTAAAAAATGGCTTTTCGATACTTCCTGCATAAATCATAATAATTTTAAAAAGCAAATGGCTATAGTTCAAAAACAATTGAAGGCTCATATCTATCTTGTGTTGTTGAACAGGAAGCACCAAAGGCATATATGAAAGAACAGTGATTTTGTATATTGCTCGTCAAGAAAAAATGGGACAGTTTAAGGAAAAAAAGTTAAACATTACAAAATATTCTCTAACATTTGCACCTTATTCCTCTGCTATGCTTTCTAAGAAGTAGTAATAAGTAGTAATAACTATAAGCTTATTTTCTATTACACATTATTTCCTACTAAAGCAAAATTGTAGGAATATTTGGAAAATCCTGGAGAATAACCAGGGGGGGAAATTTGGCATCTCAAATAAAGCTGTAATCTGTGTTTTTTGCCCCAGCAATTCAAGATGTTACAACATGTATTTAACAGATTAGCAGAGTTGGAAGGGACCTTGTAGGTCATCTAGTCCAACCCCTGTCCGAGCAGGAGACCCTACACCATTTCTGACAAATGGCAGTCCACAGAATCTCTTCTTGATAGTCTCAAGTGATGAAACTCCCACAACTTCCAAAGGCAACTTCTATTTCATTGGTTGATTGTTCTTACTGTCAGAAAATTTCTCCTTATTTCCACATTAAATCTCTCCTTGTTCAGTTTCCATCCATTATTCCTTATCTGGCTTACAGGTGCTTTGGAAAGTAGCTTGACCCCTTCCTCTCTATGGCAGCCCCTCAAATATTGGAACACTGTTATCATGTCTCCCCTGGTCCTTTTCTTCACTAACTAGCCATGCCCAGTTCCTGCAACCGTTCATTGTATGTTTTAGTCTCCAGTCCCCTAATCATCCCGGTTGTTTTTCTCTGCACTTTTTCTAGAATTTTAACATCTTTTTTATAGTGTAGTGACCAAAACTAGATGCAGTACTCTAGGTGTGGTCTTGCTAAGTCTTTATAGAGTGGTATTAGTACCTCACTTGATTTTGATTATCCCTCTGTTAATGCAATTTACTTTACTTGTTTCTAGATGTTGGCAGATCTGTTTTTTTATTATATTTTCCAATATCTTCCCAGGTATTGATCTTAGGATGATTGGTCTGTAGTTCCTGGATCAGTTTTTTTTTCCTTTTTTGAAGATGGCAACCACATCAGCTCTTTTTCAGTCCTCTGGTAGTTCACCAGTGCTCCAGGATTTTTGAAAGATGTAGTGCAGTGGTTCTGAAATGACATCTGCCAGCTCCTTTAGAACTCTGGGATGTATACTGAAGTCATAAATGTAAGATTTCAAGACTGTTATTCAAAATTTTACAAAAAATAAGGAGTTAATGGGAAAGCATAAAAAAGTCATTTTTTTCTCTGAATATGTAGTTTTGGATAACAAATAAATTCAATTCCTGAATGTGAAAAAAATGCATGTTGTAGATCTATTTTATAAAAAAACTGTAGGCAGTAAAATTATCTAGCATACTTACTAAGTGACTGTGGAAAATATCCTGAACCTCATATTCCTAACTAAACAGAATGTACTTGTTGCAAGAAGGTGACAATTTAAGATTTTTTAGCAAACCCTGAAGCTTTAAGTTTAACAGAATCCTACTGTTTAGTACAGCTTATACAACATAGAAGTGTATATCAAGAATGTCATCCTCTTATTGCTTAATTTCTATTTGGGCTCTTTAGCATGTTTAGCATGAGTAGGCAGGTATGGATATTGCAATGTTATTAAGCAGAATAAAATAATTAGTAATTATGGATGGCACACAATCTTCCCTGCTGAAATTAGCAAAATGAGATTTTGTCTTTGGAGTCCTGGCTGAGTAGAATATAAATTGCAGTAAAAAAGACCTTGTCTTTAGACACTATTAAGATGCCAAAATCAACTTTCTCTAGGCAGTAGAAAGGGAATAATTTTCCTTGGGCTGAGAATACTTAGTGATGTATCTCAAAAAAAAAATTGTTTTGAATTGTTGGGTCTCACTTGAATTGAATACTTAGGATAAAGTTAATGGTTTAAAAATGACAATTGATAATAATGTCTGTATTGATAATACCTAATATACTTGACTGTATATTCCTAACATTTATTTTTTAGAGGAAGGTCAAAGGATTCCCCCCATTTGCCTATAGAAAGCTTCAGTTAGGAAAGAAGACTCTAATTTTCTAAAGTTAAGTTAATGCTGAAAATTTTTCTTAGAGTAGTGAATGGTAAAGTTTTCCTACTTGTCCTCATGAGCCATTTGACCTTTTCTTTTAAAAATTAGCATATTTGGTATATCTTGAGTTTTTGATGAGATTAGGCTCCAATTACCTTGACATATATTACATTTTTCCTTCTATTATGGTACCAACACGATAGGTGTCAAATCAGATGACATGTTATTAATGTGTTAGAAGATATTATTTTTTCCATCTTTCAATAGTGACAAGGTAGTAGTAGCCTGCAATAGCATATCACCTTTAGCCTGATCTTTATGATCATTTTTAATTGTAAGCATTCCAATATTTTTTAAGAGTTCCAATATAGAAATATTTACCATAAAAAGAACAGAATAGCAGCATCTTCAAGTAATGTATCTTTTGACATTTAGATATTTCCCAATTGTCAGTGCTCTAGAAAACTCTCAAGTAGTAAGAGATTTAATATGTTGTCTATAAAACAATATACATAATACTAATAGAAAAATGGTTAGAAGAATACACCAAATAGATGTTTGGGAGCATAGGATAACATGAAATAAAGAACTAGAGTGATTATCACCACAAACATTTCAGAGAAAGACCATTTAGCACCTATTTTCTATGATTTAAAATACTTCGATTTTGGTTTTGGTTTTGTGGAAACTTGTTTAAAAAAAGAAATGGATTGGTTTAGCTCATTGTAACTCAGCATGCGGTTCCTATGGTGAAGGAGGCATACAGTTGCTCAGTTTGGAAAATAAATTATTTTACTATTTTTTCTGAAAGATTCATTGATTTTGTTAGTATGTTCTTATACTGTAAGTATATGTTTATAGTATGGAAATTGTTAAAATCAACATAAATGGAGGGGAAACATTTTTTTCCTCACAATTGTACAATAACATGCAGTCTCACAATGTTACTCTGGGATCTCACTGATAAGTTTGGCGTGCATATCTTAATCATATACCATTTTTATATTACTAAATACATTCAATTGAATAGTAATTTTCTTGTAATGTGAGCCATATGCAAAACTAATGGGATTCTGTTTATGTATGCATTTTCTTTAATATATAGGATGGATTTCTTGTTCTTTTTGCTTTTGGAAAAGATGAAAATAAAATGTTTGTTGTGATTTCAAAAGCATGTTTGAACGTATAACCACCATCTCTTTCAACAGTGACTCCATAATTGCTATATTTCCAGAGCAGCACAAATTAGCGGATTATTTCCCACTGTGAGACAGTTGGCAGCCCAAACGGGAAACACTTGAGCAGCAGGTGGCTCAGAAATGTTGCCATGATGCCAATAGTGTGAGGAGTTCTAGTATTGCATCAACACTGCAGAGCAAAGTAGCAAACAGCTGTATGGATTGAGCCCCTCAGGGAAGAGGGGGGGGAAGGCAGTTGCTTTCCCCAGCTAGACAGGTCAGCTGGGTTTCTTTCTTTCCTGCTCAGTTGTGCTCCCTAAGGCAGAAAGGGACTTTGTATAATTGCAGGGCTTGTGAAACTGAAAGTTCAACTTTCTACAATATGCATTGCATGGCACTGGCATCTGTGCAGAAAATATATACAGCAACAGCAATATATTATTCAGACTAAACCTCTGACTTGGCTGTTTCAAAAACAGGATCCAGCTGAAGGCAATACAATCTCTGCATATATCTAGATCAGTGTTTCTCAACCTTTCCCAAGATGTTTGGACTTAAAGTCACCAAGGTTGAGAAACACTGCTCTAGATGGTTTTAGAACATAGAATAATAGGGCGGAAAGTGACCTTGGAGGTCCTTTGGTCTAACCTAGGGTGACCAACCGTCCTCTTTTGCCCGGACATGTCCTCTTTTTACGTCCAGTCCGGGGCGTCCGGGCGGGTTTTATAAATTTTATAAATTTACCCGGACACCCTGGACTGGACGTAAAAGTGGCGATGACATGTCCGGGCAAATCAGCTCCAGCAAGAAGTCCTGCCTTCCCTGTGTTGTCGGAACAAGCTTCTTGCTTCTCAGCCGAGTATGGATTTGCGGTCGATTTCTGGCGAAGGGAAGCCAGCCCCCCCCCTGATGCTGCCGACGCCCCCCCACGCCGCCGCCCCTAACGCCACCGACGACCCCCCAATGCCACCGATGCCACCCCCCCGCGCCCCCGATGCCGATGCCCCCCCGATGCTGCCGACGCCGCCCCCCCATGCCAACGCCAACCCCCCATCCTCTTTTTTGGCTATCAAATATGGTCACCCTAGTCTAACCATCTGCCCAAGCAGAAGATACTATACTATTTCAGACAAATGGCTGTCTAGTCGCTTTTTAAAACCTCAAATTCAAATTCAAATTCAAATTATGGAACACCGACAACTCCGGAAACAAGCTGTTCCACTGATTAATTGCTCTGTCAGGAAATTTCTCCTTAATTCTAGGTTGGATCTCTCTTTAATGATTTTCCACCCATTACTTCATGCTCTACCCTTTAAGTTTTCATTAAGATTCAATAGTAACACCTTTTCTTAGTATTTCATATATTGAATAAAACTGCAAACTTAGCCCCACAAAAAAGAAATCGGGAAATATATTAATTTTAGGCCTTTAAAAGAAAATAAAACAACTGGATGCACTTCATATATAGGCAATCCTCGTGACCATTTGTTTAGCAACTGTCAAAAGTTATTACTGTGCTGACAAAAATGACTTGAAACCAATTCTCACACTTACAACTGTTGCAGCATCCCCTTGGTTCTTTGATCAGAATTAGATTTGGCAACCCAGAGTCACATGATCTTTTTGACTTTCCCAGCCAGCTTCTAACACGCAAAGTCAATGGGAGAAGCTGGACTGACGTAATAATAATCTTATTCACTTAACAACTATGGGATTCATTTAATGACCATGGTCACAAAGGTAATAAAATTTGGGGTGTCTCATTTAATGGCCACCTTACTTAGCAACCAAATTCCAGCTCCAATTGTAATCATAAGCTGAAGACTACCTATATATATTCATTCATTTTCAGGTATCTCAAACATAAAGTCATTAGAAGTTTCCTGTGGAACAGCAAGTACAGAGTAATTTTTTCAACCTCCCCTCAAATATTAACTTTTTGTGAGTACTTGCTTATAAATATTTCATACAGCAAAAAAAGTTGCAGTCAAGATTTTCAGATGGCTAATTGAATCTATTATTGATGTCTATTGTCACTAAAAATGTCCATGAAGTACTGAATTGCTTACAATCTGCTCTGGCTTCACTTAGGTGAAAAATCTAGCAAAATTTTGAGCATGGAAAATTGTTTCTGTATTTTAAAAATGCATCAGGCTGTCAATAAAGTTTCATAACTAGATAACTAGCATTGTGCTGGAAATTGATTGACCTTTTTTAATCTTATCACCTGATGAGATGTTGGAGGTTGTCAGTGTATGAGAGTTCATGACTTAGAGAAGACATAGCAACAGATCAGCTTATGGGAGCTGATTGGTGACTGAAATAGTTTGGAGCCTGGGTGTGGCTTAGCTCTGCTTCTCTGAAACTGAAACTAGTCTGTGCTGAGCTCTGAACTGAAACTGAAACTCTTAACTTCTCTCCTCTGCCTGTTTTTGCTTATACTTGTTATCACGTTGGAAAAACCTGCTTGGGGTATTGTAGGCTGACCATGTTTTAAAAACAAAAAAAGAGGACGGGGGGGTCGGCGGGGGGTGGGGGGCGTCGGCGTCGGCCGGGGGGGCGGGGCATCGTCGGCGTCATTGGGGGCGGGGCGTCGACGTCGGGGGGGCGGGGCGAATGGGAGCGCGGCGATGGAAAGGGGAGC
>JAEANM010021265.1:0-11905 GCA_017656035.1 Myanophis thanlyinensis
TTTTAACTAGATTTTAATTGTTATATCTGTATCTTTTATCTGGCTGTACACCGCCCCGAGTCCCTTGGGAGAGGGGCGGTATATAAATTTTGCTAAATAACATAAATAAAATAAATAAATAACGGTTGAAAAACTCTGGCTCAAAATTCCATTCTGTTATGAAACCAACTAATCTTGAGGCAATCCAATCTAGCCAAACTCATAGGATTTTTGTGAAAATAAACCAGAGGGGAAAAACATGTATGTCACCTTATTCTTAGGCCAGGGGACAGATGTAGTTTAAAAAAAAATATGAAACAGCAATTTCTTCTGGGTGAACTGCTGATATCAAGAAAAGTCAGTTAAAGGTTAAGCTTTCGCAAATATTTTCTAATCATGTTAACCACTCTCAGATAATTCAGGGTCTTTGTGCAATTTGTTGTAAAGGCAAACAAGACATAAAGCGAGAAAGATCTAAAGTGGAAGAATATCAGACAATTTTGATACAAAATCATAACTAGGAATAATTTTAAAATTTGGTACCCAAAGCAAAAATTGATTTGGTCATATTTATTTATGCATGTGTTTTAAATAAAAGACTTTGCTTTAATTTTTCAATGCTTCTGATCCATGAAGATATTGAAAATGAAGGTTTCAAATGCAATTTCAGATAGTTTATTTCCACCAGAATGCAGTATTATTTTTACATGATGTATCCATTTCCATTACTTTTGCCAATATGTCAAGAATAAACTTTCTTCACCAGTCCATCTCGTAGTGTTCTGTCACTAATTTAAGCTTCACTCCAAACCTTCTGACTACATAGGGTGTGATGTATATAGAAACAAGTAACATTTCTGTAAACCCAGTTTATTACGTTTTATTCTCCTGGTTCTGGCAAGAATCCAGGAATACCACATAAGTCACAATCCTCAAATTAGCCATCCAGGTCCATGGATATGTGCCAAATTTATTTCCATCAACCTCACTTAGTCTGTCACCCTTCCTCAAATCCTAATTCTGATCCTCATCCCATCTTTCCATTTTAGCTAACTACTTTTCTGAACAGTTTCAGGCTGCAGTGCCTGTAATACTTAGGTTACACTGCATACTTCATTGAGTGCAGAAAAGTAGGAAATGTAAAGGTGGGGAATCAAAATTGATTTCCCAGCAGCAGAAGACTAAGTGCATACAGATGTAGGCATTAGATAATCGATAGAAGAGACTATTTGTAACTCAGGATTGAACTGTGGTGTCCTTCGTGCTCTCTGTGCTTTTCTTGCAGATGTTTGATTACCAAACTAGGTAACATCACATGGACTTCCAACTGCAGCCAGTGCTATCTAGAACATTCTGGAAGCTCCAGTCCACATAGCTAAAAAGCTGCTGAGGTTGAGAAACACTGTCCTAGAAGTGGCAGTGAGAAATACCAATCTGCACTTCCATAAAATAATCTTCTGAGAGACAATGTCTGAAACCTCTAACTGTTCAATTTATAAGCTCAGCCATTCCATTAAATCACCTGAGTTCAAGTTAATTACTGGTTATATACCACAATGAAACAAAACCTATTATAGATTAATATGATGTTTGTCCCTCTGGAAACAATTTGGTATACTCTGGTCTCTCTTACTGTGAGCAAACATGGAACCATTCCTTCCTGAGATGTGTAAATTTACTCCTTAGCTATTTTTTATATTGCTTGCTTAATTTTTTTTAGTGTAAGGGGTTCCTAACAGTTGAGAGTTTATTTCCATACTGTAGCCATTTAGTGAGATTCCCTTGTGTGGTGGTTAACTGAATGGCTTTGAGAATGGGGGGATAGCTGGGCTGTGTTAATTCCCCCATGATGGGAGTGGCTCTGTGTGAAGTTTGGCGCTTCTTGATTTTTCTTTTCTGGCTGGCTTTTCAAAACTTCCAGGCTCTTCACTTTGTCTCTGGGAGCCTCAGTTGTCATCACAGGAGTACTTGCTGTGTTGTTCACCTGTGAAATAGCAATAAGCTCTGATATATTATGAGATGGACTCCAGATGAACAGTTTGCAGGTGAAAGAAAATGACACATATTATTCTGAAGGGATCTACTTGCTGTATATTTACACTCAGCTGCGAACAAATATACTGATTGCCAAAGTGAATTAGTTTTGCAGAATGCGTTACCAGTTATCTAGCTAGCAAATATAAATTCTTCTTCTGGTGACTCGCTCAAGGCAATTTTTCTAATTTTAAGAAAGTGGTTTTAAAAAGTAAGATTCTTGTAACTAGGTGATAAGACTATAGATTTACACATGATGGATTTAAACAATTTGCTCAACAGTTTTATCTCTGCTTCGTAGACCTAGACCTAGTTGGCTGGATTTGCAGAACAAGCTAAGACACAAAACAAACCACATTTTGATTTGGCACAATTGAACTTGGCCATTATGGCAGAAGATACAAGTACAGCTCCACAATATGTATCACAGGAAGGAGGGTGCAAGAATACCCTTACAAGTGTGCAAGAATACCCTTACATTTTGATACAGATATCTACTACTTAATAGATTTCTCTCTTCCGAAAGCATTTTCATTTTATCATGTTTACTTTCTATGTTAGATAGACAAAGACCAGGTGCGCAGAGAGATAACCTGCAGGTTGGCATATCCTGTAGCCTTGACCATCATTACCTGCTCTTTGACCTGATTTATAACTCCTACTCAGCCACAGTGGGTATTGACATAGCATGATGTGCAAATCAAGTCAAATGCTTTTTATTCACCAGTCATGGTTAAGCAAAGTATAGCTTAACACTAACAGCCAATATGTAACAGAAACAGACCTGAATGTAAATAATTAAATCTGGCCCTTTGTGTGCCTCTGACTCTAAAGTTATTCTTTCAGATCCTTCAGCTCAGTCCCTCCTATTACAGTTAAAGATACAATTGAAACATTCCAGATTTGCTTGTTCTCATATGCTGCAAAGAAACATATGAAACATGCCTGCTCTTTCACTGTATTTCTCTCATCCTCATTGAATAAAATGTGCAACCAGAAAACCTGGAGAATTCTTAAGCATCAAACAATAAGCTGAGCACATAAGAAATGTCCTGCTTAAATGGGAGAGCTGAAGAGAGAGAGAAGACTGAAACTCTTACCTCCTGGCTGCTGTTCAGGTAATAGGAACAATTGCCACAATAGTCTTTACGGGATGTGTAGCGCACAGCTGCCTCAACATATGGTAAGTGCAGAAAACTGTATGGCAACTGGATATGGAAAGTCAGCTTCCTACACCTGCAGAGCCCAGATGCCATGGAAGAAAAGTGCAAGAGGTTTATTTCAGAACACTTGAGGGTCCATCCATGCATGAGCAGAATATAATTTGGCTGAGCTCTCCAAAGTCAAGGAACATGCCTCTTGCCTTCTTCCCTCTACTGTACATGCTCTATAGATAGGTGTTGTTGTTTTTTTGCTTTTAAATTTTAGCCTAGTCAGTTCCCTTTAGCCTCCTCTGTAGGATATGTAGGAGAGGACCAGGCTGAGCCTAAGGGAAGGGCCAAATACATAAGTCTTGAGTCCCTGCATGCCTGCAAGAAATCTAAGTCCAGCCCACCTTTTGAATGCCTTTTTATCTCCCACACATTTCCCCTTGACCATTAGTTGGTCAGACTCTTGTAGAGAGCTTAAGCTTGCAATAAATCTTTATACTCATTTGAACTGCCTGAATCTCCTGATTTCCCCTGGATTTGACAGAATCCAAGAATGTTATAATCATGCTGTATCTGTAAATCCACTTGAATGGATTCTTCCCTGTGTCAAGTACCACCAACCTGTCATATATCAGAAAGTCATCCTTGTCGCCCTGTAGAATTTGCCAGACATCAGGTTCCAGGATTTGTTGCTGGTAGACTGGAATGCCTTTGGGAGCATGCCGTTTGAGCTCCCAAAACATTGCTCTGGAGGAAGGGGTCTTTTCATTCACGATCATAAAACTGATATTGGCCACACCATCACCAGACAATTTCTCTCGCAAGCTGCCAAGGCTGGTTGTGAAAAGAGCAATAAATAACATTTAGGAAAGGACGTGCACAAATGTAATTCCCAGCCCCACCCACCCCCAATCACTGATACTAGAAATTCAAATATGTTGGACTGCAACTCTCATTGTTGGTTAGGATTATGAGCGTTGAAATCCAAGACATCTTGAGGCATTAGGAGGGATAAATTAGGAGGAATGCATAGTATAATTTGGGATAAAATCTATAGAGCAAGAGACACCACTTTATCTTATATCTCATTAAATGGCCTGTTATTACAGCTGAAAGTTTTAAGAGATATCTGAATGCACATTATGCAGCATTGAAATTAATGTATTAAACTATAGCCATTTTTCTTTGTATATCATATCTTGCATATTACAGCCAGGGACTCATTTTATAGCTCGCTGAACAGGAATTGATGGTGAATCAGTCTTTTCAACAGTTTAATTAATATTGAGTTCATTTCAGTATTTTCTGCAGAAACCTCATTGCCACCAAAGATGTGGTTTCTGTTTAGGCACTTCATAGCTCTTGAAGCAAACAATCTGCTCTATGGGCTGAACTCACCTGGCTGCTTGCTTGAGACAGAACTGTCAGCTGGCCTTCAGAAGGACCACCACTGTCACCTGGCCCTCCATTCCAGCCATTGGGTCTATGCCATTTATCTTCCAGAGTGGGGCCAGTTGGCATATTCTGGTTTGGTTCTCAACCACAACCCCTTCTGATATTGTAGCAGCAATCACCAGTCCAAGCAGCAAGGCATTTGTGGTTGGGGGCAAGTAGCCCATCCCGACTACTTCCCTTCAGCCTACAAGAAAAGACAGCAGATTTAAGAATCTTTTCCAGAAAATTCATTTTCCACAGCCTATTTTGCACCACAGAAAACAAGCAATGCTATCCCATTACGCAGTGAAGTTGAGTCTTTAGTAATATATTGAGGGTTGCAGTCTGGATGTTTGAGAGGAAGATTCCAGCAAGTCTTCTATCTCCTATAGCTACTATAACTTTTATCACTTCAGAGGTACTTCGAGCCAGCTGCTCTGTGCATGAAACCATTCACGCACGGAATGTTTTGCAAATGCCTAGTACACCCGTATCAATTCATCATGATGTTTCCTTTTGGGCACAGTGCAGAAAAGGAATAAGAAATACTATGCAAAAGAAATTAAAGACATGAGATGAAACAAAAGAAAATGAAATGTAGCTATACCTAATTTATACTACTATATCTATTACACCTACTACACCTCAAGTGCACTAGTAGTGGCTAAACCAATTTTGTTGTACACATGATGTACAATGACAATAAAGGCTTTGAACTTTGAATTATGGGAGAAAGGGAAAGAGAGGGAGATGAGTACTAAAATAATGGGAATGCAAAGATGAGATATGCACTCAATTCATCATACAAAAAGAAAAAATGAGGATTGAAAAAATATGGAGGAAAATTACCTGGACTGAGGGGAAGGGAAAGGAAATTGGTTGGACATAGCTTGTAAGATCAGCAAAAGCCTTCTCTACAGCTTTTTTCATTAATTTCCCAGTAACATGCTAAAAAGCAAAATTCTGCCAAAAAGCAGTGCTGCACTTCCGCAATTTTTATCATTTTCACTTGTACCCTTTCTGTCATAGCTGAGTTCCCTCCTTTGTCCCTTTTATCAGTTAAGTTTAGAAGTTACATTTCCATTGACTGAAATGGATATTCAGGATTCCAGGAAATAACTCTGGGCTTCTAAGCTATAGACTTGGGTCCCACATGTTTAGCTTAATAGAAATCCTGATTTCATGAAAAAAATAAATTAGGATACATCACAAATAACAGAAACACGACCAAAAAGTGCAAATAAAAAATGAAATATTTATTTGGGTGTTCTGATCCTAGAAAAGAGGTAATGTAGGAAGATAAAATTCTTTAGCTGAACCAGAGTTAATCCTCTTTCTTTGAACAAATTAAAAAATTTTCTTTGCCAACAGTCTCCTACTACTATCAGCTAGACATAATGTCAGGAGCATTATCTGCAGTTCTATTACAAACAGCAATGTTGACATACCCAGTAACCTTTTACAGTGTTTTCCTTTCCCCACCTACCTGACACTATACAACCTGTCTGCAATATCCACCATTGGCTTAATATTCCTCATTCTCTGCTGCAGGATTCAAAACCTGTTACACTCTTAGCCATTGAGGTCAATCTGATGGAAATCCCAAAGGTTCTTTTACAAAAAGCAACTGGATTTTCTCAGGGTTTTTTTTCTCCTTTTGAAAACTTTTTGCTTCTCATCCGTGACTAACAAAGCCCAATTGCCTTTTGAAAAGCATCTTTGGGATACCCATAACCTGGATGATTCAGGATCTCTACAGTCTAATGGAAAGAGATGTGGTATCAAAGATGTTACTAGGAAACAATTGTGCTTTTTTAACTTCATTTATGGCCTCCTACATACCCCATATTCATCGTGGTGAATCTTTCTCAGTGAACTAATCGAAAATCCTTAATCATCTCCAGAAATTAAATTCCACTTCTTCCATATATAGAATTCCAAACGAGGTTATATGTTACCTTTTCCCTGGTGAATCTTGCCGTTGTTCTGCTCCGTCCACTGAGAAACCTAGGACTCTCCTGATGTTTGCTCTGATGAATCTGACCTCCCAACTGTGCACTGACACAGGGTGTAGGTTAATTTTCATTCCAGATCTCTCCACCCAGAAAGGGTTGGGAGAAAGAAGATAGCTGGGGACGAGCCAATTACAGGCATGTCCCTGGAGATATTCAGAGGATTAGGCTTTGTACTTATCACTGCCTGCCTCCCAGCTGTACTTGTTTTTCTCTCAGACTGATCACATACATATACAAGTGGAAGAAATACTGTGCACTGCCAGGCAGTGAATGTAAGAAAATATAGCCTTGAAGGAGGGCAGTAAGTACTTTCTAATAATTTCCAATATACGAAGAAAAATGCTAAGACGTGTTAACCAGCCTCACTGTGAAACAAAGAAGGCTTCTGTTAAGAAATATTTAAGAAAAGAAAGTTTATCTAGCAGAACATTATCAGGTTGACATTTTATTCCAGGTGCAAGTATAGAAATAATTCTGCCTGATGAAATAGTAGAGTGCAAGTAAAATATAAGAAAAAGAAGGACAGGCAAACTTATTTTTTATTATTAAATTTATTGGCCATACATCTTACTACAGGGTGACTCTAAAATGAATAAATAGAAAGTCCATTCCTTTGCATTCCCAGTTCTTGTCTTGTCTGAAACATTTGGAGAGGCAGATGGAATACTGAATATTTATAAACCTTATATTTATAAACCTTATAATTTATAAACCTTATAATAAGGATATAATTCCATCTATTTCTAATAATGAAGAAATAATGCAGCTTATTTGGAGCCAAAACAACATCACCTAGGCATAAAGAAATTCCAAGGTTTGTGGATGTACTAAATATTTACACCAAGGTGTTTGGTGCTTCCAACATTGGCAGTTTATGGGGCGTGGTTGGGAATGGAAAACTGAATTGAAAAAATAGAATGGATATTGTAAAGAGAAGTATCTCAGTCTACATTTTGGGGGTATCCCACATCTGCCATGAATAGCTTCCCTGTGAAGATCAGGCTGGTTTTCTCTTAGTTGGGTTTCTACAAATTCCTAAAGACTTGGAGAGACTTTTCCTGATTTGAGGAGTTGCCAATTTTTATCTTTTTCCTATCCTTGTACTAATGAAGTGTTTTTATTTTTGTTTCTGATGAGTGAGATTACAATCAGCATACAAATATGCCTAATAAATAAAATCCATTTGCTAAGTCCCAAAGCAGCAGAATCTATTGTCTTCATACCGTGCTTCAGAACATGCTTCAGTTTTTCAGAAGCATCCAATCTGGCCACTCTGGGAAACAGATATTGAATATTTGCTTGTTCTGTCTAAGCTGGTACATTTGATATTTATATTCATAGTAAATTGAAGTGGCTCTATACTAAGCACCATCCAGTACTGAAAAGTTATTTCTTAATGTTCCGAGTGTTGCTGGATATTAAAATCTAATAAAGTTTCTGAAATACTCAAACGTTTGTTTAGTTTTGGCAGAGCATACTATGTGAACATAGCCACTAGAATCAGTAATCAATTCTTTATGGTTTAGTGTGGTGTGTGATTCCAGTCCAATGGAATCTAGTTCCAATGCTCTGGATAATGCTCGGGTGCAATTCAAGGTGTTGGTGCTTACCTTTAAAGCGCTCCATGGCTTGGGACCCGAGTGCTTACGGGACCACCTATTGCTACCATCAGCCTCCAACCGACCGGTGCGTTCCCACAGGGCAGGCCTCCTCGGGGTTCCACTGTCAGGACGGTGCCATCTGACAGCCCTGAGGGTAGGAGCCTTCTCTGTGGCTGCACCCTCCCTATGGAACAAATTGCCCCCGGAGATTCGGACCATTGCAGACCTCTGGGCCTTCCGGCGTGCACTAAAAACCCATCTATTCCAGCAAACCGGTCTGGCCTAATACCTAAGGGGTCTTAAATTTTAAATTGTTGAATTTTTAAATTTTAAATTTTTTAATTCTTGGTATTCTAATTTTATTCAGCCAATTTATTTAATTCGTCTTAATTAGTATTTTAACTTTTGTTTATCTATTTTTAGAAGGCTGTACACAGCCCCGAGTCCTTCGGGAGAGTGGCGGTATAGAAATCTTGCTATAAATCTTGCTATAAATAAATAAGATGGCTAATTGGTGCAGAGAAACATGCTGAAATGGCCTTAAAAGTCAGCTATTTTTTTAGGGTACTACTCAACTAAAGAAAAAGTAATGTACACATCAAATAAAGTGAATATTGATTGTGGTTTGCATGGCATGCTCCATAATAAACTTGGCTACTACATGCACAACATCATTTATTTGCACCATGTATAGATCTTTAATATATTTGTTTAAATCCCAAAGTACCAATATGTCATTCTGAATTAGTTTAACATAGTTGAAATAATTTATAGTGCTAGAGCAGGTGTGTCAAACTCAATTTCATTGAGGGCTGCATCAGGGTTGTGTTTGACTTTGGGGGGATGGGGGGCGGGGCCAGGGGGCCAGGCCTAACTCGACATCACTCACACCTGTGGCGGCCCGAGTGCTCTGCCAGCGAAAATGAGCTCCCGAGCTATGTTTTAGCTGTGACTACCTCCTGTAACCCTCTGCCAGTAAAAACAGAGCTTGGGAGTGCCACCCATGGCCTTCATAAGCTCCGTTTTTGCTGGCAGAGGGTTGCAGGAGGCCATTGCAGTCGAAAACGGAGCTCAGGAGGGCTGCACACAGCTGTTCCAAACTCCATTTTCATTGTCAGAGGCACATCAGGCTGGTCCTTTGCTGTTTCCAGGGAGGCTTCACAAGCCAGATCTAAGCCCCCCCATGGACCGGATCCAGCCCCTGGGTCTTGAGTTTGACATCCCTGTGCTAGAGGAATATTATTATGTGAATACAGCCATTGAGGAAATATTTGTTTTACAGGCATTTTATTAGGGATCCTAGATACTAACTTCGGTAGGCCATCTTGGCTTCAGTCAATCAAAGCTTTTAAATGAATAAAATCCTCACCATCAGTAATTGGGATTGGAAAGTCCATCACTAAACAACATGGCTTAAGGAGCAATGTCATTGGAACATGTCAACTTATGATGAAAGTTCTGGCAGTTCCAACTGCTATCATTAGGCAAATCCTGTACAGTTGCAGTGTCCTGTGGTCCCATGATTGCCATTTTCAATCACCTGATGGCTTCCCCATTGACTCTGGTTGTTGAAAAATCAACTTTGGGAACAACTATAATCACAGCTCAGCTTTTACCCAAGTGTGCTCACTCAATTCAATGTATGCTAGGGTCTCTCATTTGCAGATTAAATACTCATTGCCGGCATTCCGGAAAGTGTTTGCTGTAAAAAGAGTCAAAAAGATCAAGAGTCAAAAGCAATAATGGTTGAAATGTATTAAGCAACAACAGATCTAAAAGTGCCTTTAAAAATAAATGTTTAACGGAGATTAGGGGATCAGAATTATGTTACCACCAAATCTCATAATCAAGAGATTTATGCAAGAAAGCAGTGGCATCTGCTCTTAAAGGAACAACAGGCTCATAGATTTATTAGTGAAGTAATAGTGCTAATGCCCCAAAACACATTCAGTGATTTTTATTATCACTGAAAATAAGTGGCACCTACACTTTATAATACTTTAGGACTAGGACGTGATGGGACCTGTGTACACAAAAAGCATTTCTGACCTTATTTCATCTATGCATTTCAGAAATACAACCATATATCCAATTTTCATTTTTTTCCTGCTTCTGCCTTCCTCAAACAGAAAGTAGAATATTCTGAGATTAAAATTACAGGTAGCCTTCAATTTATTACCACAATTGGAATCAGAATCTCCATTGCTCAGCAAGGCAATTGATTAAGTGAATCATGCCCAATTATATGCCTTTTTTCTATGGTTGGTAAGTGCATCACTGCAGTTATTAAGTGAATCATGGGGTTATTAAAGCAAATTAGCTACCCCCACTGACTGCTTGTCAGAAGCTGAGAAGATCACAAATGACAATATACTGTATGTCACTACCATTGTCTAAATAAATACCAGTTGCCAAGCTCTCTAATTTTGATCATATGACTGTGTGGATGTTGTGACTGTTGGGTGAGGATTGGTCATAAGTCATTCTTTTCAATGCTGCTGTAACTTTAAACAGCTGCTAAATGAATGGTTGGAAATCAGGACTACCTGTGTTAGGATTCATAATAAGAGCTGTTGTGGTGCAGTAGTTAGAATGCAGTACTGCAGGCTACTTCTGCTGACTGCTGGCTGCCTGCAGTTCGAGTCTCACTGGCTCAAGGTTGATTCAGCCTTCCACCCTTCTAAGGTCGGTAAAATGAGGACCCAGATTGTTGGGGGCAATATGTTGACTCTGTAAACTGCTTAGAGAAGACTGTAAAGCCTGGGAAGCAGTATATAAATCTAAACTCTTAAAAATATTACCGGTTATGGCAAACTCCATTCCCAGGCTGAAGGAAATCAACAACTAGCAGATGACCTGAATGTGTTTTACTGCAGGTTTGAAAGGAAACCACAGCCGCCTATCTTCACAACCCCCATTTCAGACACACCATCAACAGTCAAGCCTCCTTCAACTGACCCCATCCCATTGGGCTCACAACCTCTGGGGATCACAGAAAAGGAAGTGCTAGATCTATTTCACAGACAAAAGCCAGGAAAAGCACCAGGCCCAGACAAGATAACTCCTTCTTGCTTAAAAGTCTGTGCCGACCAACTGGCTCCCATCTTCACCCAAATCTTCAACAAATCACTAGAGATGTGCCATGTTCCTTCTTGCTTCAAACGCTCTACTATCATCCCAGTGCCAAAGAAGCCCTCCATCAAGGAACTGAATGACTACAGACCAGTTACTCTAACATCTGTAGTTATGAAAACGTTTGAAAGGCTAGTGCTGTCCCACCTGAAAACCATCACAGATCCACTGTTAGACCCTTTGCAATTTGCATACCGAGCAAATAGATCAACAGATGATGCTGTTAACATGCTTCTGCACTACATCCTACAACATCTTGAATCTCCAAAGACCTACAGTATATAAGGGTCCTCTTTGAAGACTTTAGCTCAGCATTCAACACCATCATTCCAGACATTCTTCTAATGAAACTAAACCAGTTATCTGTACTTGAACACACCTGTAAGTGGATCATAAGCTTTTTGACAGGAAGCAGCAGGTGAAGCTAAGCAGAATCACATCAGATACATGTACAATTAGCACAGCCCCCCTCCCCAAGGCTATGTGCTCTCTCCACTTCTCTCTATATACCAATGACTGCACCTCAAAAGATCCACCTGTTAAAGTACTGAAGTTTGCA
>JAEANM010021266.1:0-11905 GCA_017656035.1 Myanophis thanlyinensis
TCCCTCCCACCCCCTCTCTCTCCCTCTCTTTCTGTCTATCCCTTCCCTTTGTCCTTCCCTCTCTCATTCTAAAGCTAGGAGAGGCATCTGAAACAAAAACTCCTTTGGATGAAGCCAGCTATTATCTGGCTTATTCAACCCAAGATACACACACACACACACACACACACTCCTTCCGTCCCACTGAGACTTCTGCAAATACTTAGGTAGGATTCCAAAGCCTAGCTCTGGTTTCTCCCAAGCATTTCTTTGCTTACCTTATTTACAGCTCCATCACATTTCTCACTATTGTGTGCAGGCAAAGAAGAGGCGTGAAAAGGAGTGAGTGGGAGTGGCAGGGAGGGACTGGGCCAGTCAGTGTTGCAATTTGCAGGTTCTCCAAACTGCCCATAATTGTTACTACCAGTTATAGAACCGGTGCAAACCGGTTGAATTTCACCTTTGGTTGCAAGCTTTCTGCCCCCGTTGCTTGATGCATCTGCATTTTGTTACCCGGATAAAACATTGTCACTGTTCCATCATCTCTTTCTTCAGTTATGCTCAATTATGTAGCCTGCAGCCATCTAAAAAAACATCAAGCTTAGAAACTATGTAAACATCAACACACTTGCATGGTGCCAGTGATGTCTCATGTGAGTGATAAAAGCAGGGAATTCTGGTACGGATGAGTGCCACATTTTTTGTCTTCAGTAGCAGAGAAAGCTTTGGCCAATTTTAGGCATATCCTGCCACAAAATTTGGTGTCTAGTTTAGATGTAGATGTTAATGTAATATTAGACACAAGTTAGATCAGAGCTGTTAAACTTGCAGCCCGCGGGCTGGATGCGTCATGTGCTGGCCCCGCCTGGTTTAACAAAGGGGGAAGGGAGTCCTGATATGTCACATGAAGTCGCCATGATGATGCGAGTTTGACATCCCTGAGTTAGATGGTTTTAGGCAAATTCAGTGCAGCCAAGTCTATCATGGCCTATCTGCTGATCAAATATTCGGTTCTTTACTGGATATAATTCTAATTGACTCCTTTGGATGAGGCACTGTTTTCTGTCCCTCCCAGTGATACAGGCTATACAAAGACTTAATTAGGACCTCCTGCATGGCCCAGCAGCTTTCAAAGGATTCTGATGGGAACATATGAGAAAGTCTTAACTATTGTGGGCCCCAGTTTATGGAAACTCCCAGGATATTAATTCAAGTTCCATTTCTTAATCATCTTTTATGTGGATAAATCCTGCCATGATTAATGTTTGTCTCATTTTGCTTTGATTACCTTGTTCTGATTAATTTCTTCTTTGCCCCCACGTGACCATCATCATTTTTATTAAAAATTTGTTACCATCTATTTAGGTGTAATTGTGTCATCTGAGAGCTCGGTCAATATGATATATTAAATTGCAGGTAATTTAAAGAGCTGATTTATTTATGTATGTTTACATCAATCTTTACTCAGAAAGGTCGAGTAGTTATTGGTGAATAACGAGATGTGTTTCAGACTTACCATATCAAATACATGATACAAAAGGATAAAGAGAAGAAGGAAAATCAGTATAAATAAATCCAGAGATTAATTCTACTGCCACTGGGTTATTAAAACAATCCCCAGGATGGAAATATTACCATAAGCAAGTCTGTACACTATGCTTAACTAGTTATCCATATTTTCTGGGCTTCAACAGTACACTCGATCGTAAATTAACCAAAAAGACTTGCTTCAAACAACACACTAAGCAGCTAAAAGTAAGGCTGAAGCTAATTAAGTGCAGTGTAGTGTGCAAATAAGAGCTATTACATCTGGGATGCAGAATTGCACACAATCATAAGTTTGCAGCAAACAGGAAAAGAAAAAAATATTTGCTGCTATCTCTTGATCAGTTGGAATTTTTACAGCTCTAGCAAGAATGGAACTTCTGGCTTATTAAATGATCCAGTTAAGGGTGTTGTATAAATTCAGCCATATATAGGTAACAACTGTATACTACATTAAATAGTCTTTTTCATGTAGTTTTAGTGTTAGGTAAAAACTCCCTCCCCTGTTCCCCATCCAAGTTCCATTATTAGAGCTGTTTTCACTTTGCAGGATTCAATCTGAATTGATTACGGGGACCAGAGGTTTAGTCTTCTGAGCTTTCAGACTCATTCTGGAGTCCATCCTCAGGGAACTTCTCTCTAGCATAGTAGGTGGTATGTAGTATTTATATGTGTGTGGCTTTTTAGATGTTGATTGGGGTGTTGATGGCTGGCTATTAAGTCATTGGCTGTTGTTTCCTTGTGCTGCCAAGCCCTGGCCTCCTGAGTATTTGATAAGCTGGCAATAAATTAGCACTCTGGTTGACTGATAAGGGGCCCATTTCCCAGGCATCAATCACTTCCCTGGCTGTTTTTGTGCCTGCTCGTCCAACAATCTTAGTACCTGCAAAATGTATGAATGCATATCCTTCTTTATTGCAATATGAGACTACCAAGTGTCTCTTCATCTGACTGCTTGTTTATGTTCTTGCAATTTGGTGGCTAGCTTCCCCCGTCTGTCCTACATAGTCATAGAAGCAATCCATGCAGAGAATTTGGTAGATTACACTGAAAGTATTGCCCACCTCCAAGCAATCTTTACAATGCACAATTTGTCCTCGTATGGTAGCCCCTGGGCAGTGTGTGATGCCCACTTGCAGATCTCAGAAGCTGCATTCAACTCCTTCCGAAATGCTTTTGATGTATGGCAGGGTGTACCATGTAGTTGGTCTTGTACCTTGTTTCTTCCTTTCTTTCCCCATCACTTTGCACAGACATCTTGTAACAAATGATTATGGATATCCATTCTGCCTGAAATGTTAACTGCTCTTCAGTTAACAATTTGCTGGGTACAGTGGAGTCTCTCCCTGACATATATTATTCTGATGCAACTGTTTTTGTGTGCCAGTGGATGATTGCTGTTAAAATTCATAATGCATGGAATGTTGGTGGCCTTGCGATAAACTGTAGTTTATAGGCTTCCATCTTCTTGTCTGTTGACAAGCACATCTTGTTTTAACTTTACCTTAGTATCTCAAACAACTGGTAGGAGGGATTCTATTTTAATTTTACTCCATTTTTAAAATTTGTAAACATCTGTAGAGAAGTAGAAGTGACATTCCTCAATTCCTTCTTTCTTTCTGTTGACCTCTGTAGTCTTTCCTAACAAATAAGTATAGAAAGTTATTCAGAACTATAAGAGGAAGGCCGATTGATTAAAAATGGCCTTCTCCTCCCTCCAACATAAGCCTCTCCTCATTTGTGGAATCTCTTTCAGAAATCAAAGGAGCTGTTCCATTCATTTATTAAAAAGCATGTTTTTATCTAGCCTTATGGATACTATTCCCTGAGCCTTGTCACATGGAATGGGTGAAAAAAGAAATCTGAATATATGGATTAAATGAACTATAATGAGCAGTAACATAAATGGATAGTTTCAGAAACTAATGTCTAGGTCAGATGGGTAATAAAATAATGAAACAAATATCCAGGAAGACATAATGATGTTTCATATAACCAGGAAATCTCATCCTTAGATCAGGTCTCCTTTAAATCACAGCGCAGAATTCCCCTTATCCCTGTTCTAGGCCTAATTTATGTATTCTGGAGAGGAGGGGTAGTCTGTTTTTTGTAATGATAGTTTGGGGAATTCAATGCAATTTCCAAATGCCTAGAAGCTAAACTAAAACCCTGTGTCTACATGATATTGCAGAATTAATTGCTCCCAGTAGATCTTTCCCAATCTCTTTTTTCTCCTTTTTCCCCTCCCATTTGTGATAGAGATAGGCTTTCTGACCTCTACCTGATAAAATTGGTAGGTAATTCTGGGGTGGGAGTTGGGGAAGCAAAATGTTGCCATTTTGCAAAACTTGACTCAAGTATAAGTTAACCATTTAAATTGAAATAATTTTGCTAAAGTAGAATATGACACCAACACAATAATACATTAAGGACTAAGGAGATGCATACTATACATTTTACGGCTGCAACCCAAATTAAACCATACAGTTACTTTTCAATGGCCCTTATTTCTCCAATCACCTAGTTTTTGTAAATATGCAAAGTCTGTATATTTTCCAGAAATACACACACAATATTACGTTAAAACAATTTTTTTTCAGGTGATACATTCCTGGTGAATCATGCTGATAGTGTAATGAATCACAGTTTTTTTATATATCAAGTTGAATCTAACCAAGAGGCCTGGTTCAAGGCATAGGCCGAGACCGCCAATTTTATCTAAATCCACATAGTTATGCCATAGATAAAACAACTGCATTTTCAGATGATATACAGAAAGCCGTATTCTCATTTTCTTGTCTGTTGAATAGCCATATTGGAGTTGGAGAGAAGAAGTCTGGCAATGAGCAGAGGAGAAAAAGAGATGTTTCGGAGAACAATACAGTAACTGATCTCAATTCTCACCTCAGAAATAAAAGCTAGCATTGGGTCATTGAGCTTCATGTCCGTACAATTTTCAGGTTGAGGTGGAATCTATCTGTCTGTCTGTCTGTCTGTCTGTCTGGCTGTCTGTCTGTCTGTCTAACTAACTAATTAACTAACTAACTAACTAACTAACTAACTAACTAACTAACTATATCTCATTCACTTTCTCCTCTCTCCCCCCCTCTCTGTCTATCCCTTCCCGTTGTCCTTCCCTCTCTCATTCTAAAGCCAGAAAATACACCTGTAACAAAAAGTCCTTTGGATGAAACTGGCCATTAGTATCAAGCTTATTCAACCCAAGACACACACACCTTCCTTCCCACTGAGACAAGGCAGCTTCTGCAAATACTTAGGTAGAATTCCAAAGCCTCACTCTCGCTTCTCCCAAGCATTTCTTTGCTTACCTTATTTACAGCTCCATCACGTTTCTCACTATTGTGTGCAGGGAAAGAAGATGCGCAAAAGGAGTTAGTGGGAGGGGCGAGGAGGGGCAGAGTCAGTCAGTGTTGTAATTTGCCTATTCTCTGAACTGCCCATAATTGTTACCAGGGGATTCTATAGAACTGGTGCAAACCAGTTGAATTTCACCTCTGCCTGAACTTCATAACACCACCACCCTCAAGCAGTTCCTGTGACTTGTTCTTCATCAGCAGGAAATGAGTTCCTTTAAACAGAGGCATTGCATGATTATCATTAGGAATAATTAGGACCGAAAAATAGCTGTTATCTGCCCTTATTGCCACAATGTGATCCCAGCAACATTTTGTTCAATCAGATTTAGTCTTCAACTTCTTCCCTTCAGACTTCTCTTCTGGCACTACATCATCCCTGAGCATCTTGGGAAGCCAAGGAACAGCCCAGTTTGGCACACAAGAAAAAATTGCATATGAGAAATCCGGTTCAGGGTCTAGCCCCTGCTCATTCTTTGGATAAACTACAGCCTATCTGGGAAACCCCAATCTCTTCTTGAAACCCTCAAAGTCCATCATTTACCTAGGACAGACTAATCAAAAACACCCTATTTCACAGAGTGGGAGTCTAACCATCTGTTCATTTGAATTTTAAATTAGATATTATGTCATCTCCAAGCTACATTTCAATGGTGGGATGGGAAAAATCTTGTCTTGATTTGTTGATTTATCATATTTGGATTGTAGTTTTTGTAAATTAATAAATTTACTGCTTATAATTTTTAAATCTAGAATCCTAAATAGAAAGTTTTCTTTCTCTTTAGTAGAATGTTCAGCTGCAAGATATATCTGTGCTTCCACAGTAAGGATTATCTTTTGGTAAACTCATGTGGGCATCTCAGTTAATAATTGATTAAAATTTATTTTTCTTGTTTTTTTCAATTCTAATAGGAAAAAGATTCTGTGATGACCCCTATTCCCTTTGCAAGACCGCAAGATTTAGGTCCATCAATAGCTATTGTTGCAAAAGTTAATCAGATCCAAGATCATTTGCTAAAGAAACATGACACTGAACTCTACATGCATCTGAATAGGCTTGAGATTGCACCACAAATTTATGGACTGTAAGTATTTGGTCTGATTAATTTTTAAATACAGGAAATGTTAAAATGTTAAATTTAAAACACATCAACAGCAACTTTCAAAGATTTCCGTCCATCATATGTGTTCTCTCTACTATCATATTTCTAGATATATTCCACAATTCAGCACTTCAGAGTTTGCAAATGTAATTTGTTTGGCTATGATAAAACCATAGAAAATAGAACCAGAGATGTTTACTCTTTTACTTTGGGGGGAGGGGGAGAGCACGTTTAAAAACTCTCGCCTCCAAATTTAGATAGACATTAAATTATCAATGTAATAATGTTATATGCATTTAAGTGACTAACAGCTATGCTTGCAACAAATCTTACGGCAAGAGTTACATTTCCTCAGGATAGCGTGCTGGAGGCATGTGCTTGGGATTTGCAGGTTCAGTTCCATAAGTGATGAAAGCTGCCTCTTTTCCTTCTTATTTTTTTGTCTTCCTTTCTGATATATCCTTAACTTTTCAACTTCTCATTCTCAATTTCCAGTCCTCCAGGGGTTTAAGGTTGCCCACACTGCCATGATTTTATTTAACATGTCATTAAAATATAGTTTGAAGGGGAAAGGATGTATTGTGTGATTGGCAGGAGGAATTGATTTATTATTCTTAAGTCTAGGAAACAATTTGGAATGTCCTCCTTCTGTTGTTATTTTTTAGCAAGCAAGCAAGAAGCCTAGCATATAAGTTAGAAATTCTAGCATTAGCCAGCTGTGTTCTGTTGAAGCATACAGATTCACCTTGCTCATTCTGTGTCCCCCCGGCAAATCAGTGCAGATGGCTTCCTTAACTATTAGTGTTCATAGCAAAAATTTTGCAAATAAAACACCATAAGAATGATAAATGAATACAGATTGCATCCTGTATACATGGTAAATGGCTACTAATGTTTTTCTTGCTTAGTATAAAATAATGTAATGTTTCAGAGATATCAGCATTTTATAATATTAATTAAAAGTAAGATATTGTATTAAAGATATTGTAAATATTGTGCTTTAATTTCTCTATATAAAGATCATTTTAATAGGAATAAAATACAGAGCAGAGTTAAAGCAAAATTATGGCTCTTAGTAAACATTTGCCTATTTAGGTTGAGTAAAACGTTTAATATATAGAGGGTTAGTCCCTTCATTAATTTTTCAAAAAATATGTAAAATGAATACAATAGGATATATTTTAGTTTTGCTTTCAATCAGCCTATATAAATTAATATTTGTAAGTTTGGATTCAGACTAAAGAAGCACCTGGTTCAAAAATATAGTCAGCTACTGTATGTAACAAATTGATAGTTGTTAGGCAGTTATCATGCATACCATCTTGATTGCCCAAAAGGAAAATGGCATATTTATTTAACACTAAGTAGTAATTGAAATGCTACTACTAATAAATTAGAGAATAATAAATTGAGTCCACATTGTTCAGACTTGATTTAGATATAGTGGTTAACTGCCATGATTGTAAATTATGGAAATGAATCTAGAACAAGAGATGGCTATTCTTTTCTTCTAAATTTTCAACAAAACAATTTCTGCTAAACCAGAGATAGCCAACTTGTAGACTCAAAATATATTGTCCATAATAATACTACAGATAGGTCATTTAAATGTATAGTTTGAAATGGCCAAAATCTTGGAAAGTGCCATGTTACTAGCCTCTTACTTATATATTTTATCATTAATCTTATCAGATTGTAAGTGCTATATAACAGTATTCTCCAACCTTTCTGGCTTTGTAGATCGGCCAGGAGGGAGACGGACATTTCTGCACAAGTGGTGGGCACACAACTCCATTTCCGTACACGCTGTGCATCTACGTCACCCCTCACTCACACAAATGGCGTGCACATGCATATGCTTACCCGCTCCCTACACAAGTGGGGATGCATGCATGGACTTGCCCACCATTTCTGCAATCTGGTTCTGAACTGCTCAAGGTCCAGTAGTAGCCAGCCACTGGCCACTGGGATTGTGGACTCTTGCTATATAACACATGTAATAATTTTGGGTGGCATACAAAATTCAGAAGTTTTGTATGATACAGAAGTAGTCTACAAAGAGAAAACAGCATTTTTCTTGATAGATGTGCTTTTTCCTTTGAAACTAGTTATTGAAAATTGACATTTAATGGCAGCTTAATACTCATCTTGATAACCTCATCACATTTTATTACTATTAATCAGAAACCATATACAAATGCTCACTTCTCTCAATAAACTGACAGGTGAAATAGGTGTGAAGAGACTATAGTAGTTACGCAGGCATTCAAGTAAGTGGAGGAAGGTGTCATAAGGCAATGAGATGAATGATGACCATCTGTTGCGTAGGATAATTAATTTTACAATTGGAACTTTATTTACAGATAAGTGTCTTGTGATTTGTAATCTGTCATTAAACGTACCATTGCAACAGAATTTCACTTCAAACTTCAAAAGGAATTATGTATTGCACCTTTTTATTTCTAATAATAAGTTAACATACAGTAATTTTTATATGTAATGTTGGGTATTACATACTTTTTTTCTGTAATGTTTGAATTAATTCTTAAATAGTAGTGGAAAATGTTTCTAGTTCTGATTCACAGTAAAGGAGGTAATTTTGCTAACAGTTTTATAAAAGATTAAAAAACCAAAGATATTCAAAAAGTTTTCATATTTCCATATCCACTATATTCAATTAGAGGTCAGAGTTAGAAGACGCTTATTAAAACAATCTTATTTAATCCAATCTAAAAGAGAATATGCCATCTAAACCATTTATATTTGCTAGCTATCCACTTAAGACAGTCTTAATATCTTAGTTGGCGTAATATAGCCAATGTTTCTTGAATATCAGGGGAAAAAAACCAGATCATTTATACAACATCTCTCAACAAAATAGATGTCCATACAACTTTATAATAAAGTACCTGACCACTCAACCTAATATAGTCCAACCAAATAAATTGTGAAAATGGTAATACTGCCATACGTTAAAAACATCCCAGAAACTACCAACAGGCTATCACAACTAGATGGTATCACTGTAGCATACAAACCATAGAAAGCCCTACAAAACATCCTACATAAACCAAAAGAGCCAGCAGTTCAGAATAAAACCCAGGAATCATCTACAACATACAGTGTAAGAACAGCTACTTTGTAAAATAAATTAGCAGAACACATTTATGAAAACCAACTTTTCAGTCAGAAGACAGAAAAGTCTTTAGATTTTCACAACATGGACAAACTTAACCATAGTTTCAACTAGGAAACTCAGCATCTGGACAGAGCAAACTCCAAAAATGCTAAAGAGTTCCTGGAAGCCTGGCCATCAACAGCCACAAAGAAACAACATCTATATACTATTCAGAGGAGATAATCAAAACCCTAAAAAGGAAACAAAAAGGTGAAAACACTTCCTCACCAGCAAACAACATCCAGATGAGTAGAGATTAACACCAAGATTAACATTAGACTAACAGTCAAAAGCTAACATTACCCTAATCAAGGAACTATCAAATAAGCTAAAAGTAAACAACAGTCCAATCAATGAACCACCAAGATCCTTCTCATCAACACTGAACATGGACAGGTCAAGTCACTAATATATAAAATGAGAGCAAACTCCATTCCTTACTAGCCTTGATGATGTTATCTAGTTTGGTAATGGGACATCTGCAAGAAAACAACGAAGTTCAGAATAAACCAAGTAACCCACAATGTTCAGTCCAAATATACCTCATGTAAAGGCAATATTTCTTGAATTCTTGTGTTCATATCATTGTTTATTTTTCCTTAGCAAGGTGAATAATTGTAACATTAATCTACAACAGTGCCAGTGAAAAGGCAAAGTCATGAGGAATGAATTTCAATATTTGAGTTGGGATTGGTGGAAAGATAACCTGCAATTGTTCCTCTTGCAGTGTGTTGTAGGTATGCTGCAATAATTTGCAGAGTGTTTGTGTGGCCAGGTAAAGGAGAATGTGAAGAAAGAGTTGAGATTTAACTAATTGTATATGTCAAACTCAATTTCATTGGGGAATGCATCAACATTATGGTTGCCTTCAAAGAGCTAGTTGCATGTAAGACTATGACATCACTGGGTCAGCATGGCTGGATGGTCACAGCCACATTACCTTGGTTGGATGGGCTTGGCCAGCTTGATTCCATTCACTGGGCGTGACTGATTCGGGACAGAACAAGTAAAGTAGGAGATGGAGGACAGCACAGTTATGTATGGAAGCGTGAAGGAGAAAGTTTGCACAAAGTAGTTTCGTCCAAATCCAACATCTGCCTTGATAGATCTCTGAAGAGCAAGAGGAAGAGACAAGGGAAAAGCATTCCCTGGTAGTGCACAGGGGAGACTGGCTTTTCTAATCATGTGTGATAAAGATGTTGGCTTGTTGGGGCAGCCTATCCTCATGCAGCTCTTCTTCTCTCCAGAGAACTGTCAAGGTGGAAGTTGGACTCATAGAAAATTGCTTCCAGCAAACTTTCTTTTCCACACTTCCACCCACAGCAGCGTTGTCCTCCATCTCCTGTGAGGAGCCAGGCAAGGCTGGAAGGGGGGATCCAGAGGTCTCAGTAGAGGAATTAGAGACCCTATTGAGCCCCAAAGCCTCATCCACAGAAGAAGCCTCACCATCATTCCTCTCAGGCCATGCAGAGAACTCCTGGACAATGGTGCAGGCTGCTTGGAGCCCTGGGTAGTGGAGGACAAGTGTCCAACCTGACCTTCGAGCTCCCAGGGCACTGGGACTCCGCAACCCAGCCCTGCTTCCTGGAGGGGATGCCTGACCACACTTACCTCCTCTTCAAGGCTGCTGCTGCAGTACTTGCTCTCCTTGGTCAGATTGCTCATGCTGGGTGCAGGAGGGCAAAGTGCGTGGATCAGAGGGAGGCCCACTCCTTCTCCATGCAAGTAGACATGGCTTTGTAAGCAAATCCTCAGCAATAGGATGGGAGACCACCAGGAGAGGCCAGGAGAAGGAGACAAGGGGATGACTAAAGAGCAGCAGAGTTGCTGGTGGCCAAGTGCTAAGGCAGGACTTCCTTCAGACCTTCCCTCCCTCTTATCCCAATCTCCTTCCTTCCTTCCTTCCTTCCTTCCCTCTGTCATTTCCCTGCCTTCCTCTTCATTCCATCTCCTTCCTCCCTCCCTCCTTTTCATTCTCATTCCCTTCCTCTCTCCTTTCTTGCCTCCCTCCTTCTCATTACCATCTCCCTCCCTCCCTTCTTCCCTCTACATCCAGGGAGGGGAAGAGTGTAGCAGTGCCACCAATAGCTGTGGCTTACTTGTGTAGGCATTGCCCAGTGAAAGGGAAGCACTCACAGGTTGCAGCGCCATGGAGGAGGAGGAGGTCCTGGTGATGGGCATGGCACTTCTGGGGCTCTAGATGCTAATGTACAATAACTTTGTGGTGTCCGCCCAGGCTGCAATGCAGTCAGTAAACATTTCCATTTCACCTGGATGCCAACCCTGCACTCTCACTACCTCCTGTGTGCACCCAGGAGGAGCGCAGACCAGTCTACGGTGGGCTGGGGCTGAGGCAACAGAGACCAGTTCCTTTGCTGTCTCCAAGATGGCCCATGGGCCAGATCTAACCACATTGCAGGCTGGATCTGGCCCATGGGCCTGAATTTGACATGTCTATACTAGAGTAAATGCAGTTCATTCAATAATTTGCTCCTGTTAAACGAATTCTGACCTTGTTTTTGTTTCAACAATATTCAAAACAGCTACAAAAAAGAAATACCAAGTATTTGCCTATCATAACAGAAATGACAACCAGGATTCATGTATTAATATAGTTTGTCAGAAGAAAGGCAAGATTATCATATGGCAAAATATATATTAAATCCTTCTAATCTTCTGCTTTCTAAACATTCTTTCTCCCTATCTCTTTCTCCCTCTCTTTCACA
>JAEANM010021267.1:0-11905 GCA_017656035.1 Myanophis thanlyinensis
ACACACATTATTCCACTGATAAATGCTCTAACGCAATCCGTCTTTTGGAATGGTTGTGAGTTAAGGTACAAAATAGCTGCAAATCACAAAGACACACTTATTGTGTGCAAATTAGCAGGATGGCACACCACCATTCAGGTCATCATCATCATCTTGTTTTCCTAAGCAAGGACCACAGTGTCCCAATGGGTTATTCTGTTATCTGCCGAGATGGTTAAACTAAGTTGTTTCCTTTACCTCTTTTAAACAAGCCAAGAGTTGACTGCCAAGAACGAATCTCAGCTTCTTAGTTCACTGTTGTCAAACTTCCTGGGTCAGAGGTGAAATTCAGCCGGTTCGAGCAGGTTCGCCAGAACTGGTAGTAAATTTTCTAAGCAGTTTGGAGAACCGATTGTTAGAAGAAATCTCCTTTTGCTTTTCCCCACTTTACGGGGTTAATCCTGTAAGGAAGGCAGGAAAGAAACATCCTGGGGTTGTTTCCAGCCTAACCTTTATTGCCCTGCTTACAGGAGCTGCCCACCCAGTCACATGATCCCCCCCAGCCACGCCCACCAAGCCACGCCCACAGAACCGGTAGTTAAAAAAATTGATTTCCACCACTGTCTTGAGTGCATGCAACAGCACAGCATAGAATAGAAAATACAATAAAGAATAGAATAGAATTTAGACTAGAGTAGAAGTAAGAATAGAATAGAAAATGGAATAGAATGAATAAAGTATAGACTTATGACCATGTTTCACACTTATGACCATTGCAGCATCCCCATGGTCACGTGAGTTACATTCGGATGTTTGGGAACTGACTCATATTTATGACGGTCGCAATGGCCCCAGGTCACGGACGCGATCCCCTTTTGCGACCTTCTGACAAGCAAAGTCCGGGGGAAACCCGATTCACTTAACGACTGGGCTACTAACTGAACAACTGCAGCGATTCCCTTAACAACTGTCGCCAGGAAAGTCGTCAAAACGGGACCAAAAAACTCACATTCACAAATTTCTCACCTAGCAACGTACATTTGAGGCTCAGTTGCGGTCGTAAGTTGAGGACTCCTTGCATCTCGGCTGCGACTACTGCGCTGCGAATGGCTCCCTCTACTGGCCGCTTAGCTCCCTTGCAAAAGGGCTTCGGCATTCCCGCGTCTGAACTACCTCCCCCACAATCCCTGGCGGCAAGACTTGGGCGGGGCCTCCTTTCATAGGATTAGACACCTAAGTGCCTGATTGATTTACTTCCCCAAGCTCCCACGCCCACGGATAAGAAAACGGCCTTCCTCGAGAACGGACGCGTATCCCTGTTGTTCTGGATGGATGGATGGCGCAGGGAGGAAAAAAAAAGAAAAGAAAAAAAGGACCGAGAGGAACACTCCCCTCAGGCGCCAAGGGCAACCTCCTCCGCGCGCTCTGCGACGCATGCGCGCCGCGGTCGGGGAGGTGAGGTGAGGGGGGAAAAAATGATCCTCGAGGACCCTGACCGGAAGAGGCGGGCCTTAAGCGCCATCCCGCCCCGCGGCCCTTGTCATTGGCGGCCCTGCTCGGAGGCACCGCGGGGACGGCGGCGATGTCTTGCTGCGGAAGCGGCGCCGGAGGCCTCGGCCGCCTCCTCCTGCTCCGTAAGTGTGTGTGTGTGTGGGGGGGGGGGGGTGACAGGCCGAAAAGGGGGGGGGGCGGCCTCTCCTTCCGGCCGGGGTCACGTGACTGGGGTGTGTGTGGGGGGGCTGCGCTCTGCCCATATGCCGCCCTCTCCCCCGGGAGTTGGCTGTGAGGGACTGCAAAGTCCATGATCCCCAGCCTCAGGCGTGCAGTTTCAGGGTACGAGGCCTGCTTGGGGGTGGGTGGGGGAGAGATAGTCCAAAGGGGAAGGACGCGCTGGGGGCAGGGAAGGGACTACCTCCCCCATCGTCCCCAGCCAGCCTCACCTCACCTCACCCTGGCCATGGGCCCAGTTAACGTTGGGGTCACAGGGCCTGGCCTGGCCTTTTCCTCCTGCCAACCTGGAGTATCTTCTCTCCCCCCCCCCACCTTTTTTTTCAGGCGTCCAGAACTACAACTCCCATTATCCCCAGCTGCCAAGGCTTCTCTCTTCTGGGAGTCCTTTAAAAAAAAACTTCCCATCATCCCCCCCCCCCCCGACCCCCTTTCCTTCAGGTGTCCTGGAACTATAAATCCCATTATCCTCAGCTGGCAGGGCTTCTCTCTTCTGGGAGTCCTTTAAAAAAAGAAAACTTCCCATCATCACCCCACCCCCCCTTTCCTTCAGGCATCCTGAACTACAAATCCCATTATCCCCATCATTCCCCCACCCCCCTTTTCTTCAGGTGTTCTGAACTATAACTCCCATTATCCTCAGCTGCCAGGGCTTCTCTCTTCTGGGAGTCCTTTAAAAAAAACTTCCCATCATCCCCCCACCCCACCCCCCTTTCCTTCAGGCATCCTGGAACTACCAATCCCATTATCCTCAGCTGCCAGCTTCTCTCTTCAGGGAGTCCTTGAAGGAAAAAAATAACAACTTCCCATCGTTCCCTGCGCCCAGGGAAGAATGGGGGAGAGAGGGTTGGAGGTTTTTTTTGGGTTGGGGTGTCAAGGTGTCCCATCCAGGAGCCTTTGCCTGAAGTGACCTAAACCCCAGAAAAAAAATGAAATAAATAAAATAAAATGGAATAAAACATGAAACAAATGAAAATCTCTTGCATATGGAACTCCCTGAGCCATATTTCTGCTAGTTAGACCTGTGAAGCTGCAAGGCAGCTGTGGCCTCCTTGTTTACTACATGGCTATTCTTACTACATGGTTACTATATTCTTACTACATGGTTATTATCCTGGAAAGGCACAGATTCCATCCATTCAGATCTAGATGGAATCTATGCAGAGACGTTTAAAGTTTGGTCAAGTGGTTAAGGTGCCTGGTTAAAAAGCAGGTGATTGTGAGTTCTAGTCCTGCCTTGGCTATTGAAAGCTGACTGGGTGACTTTGGACCAACCGCTAGGAGGGGGTGAGTTCTGCTCATGTCTTAGCTATGAAAACTGGCTGTGACTTGAGCCCAGTCACCAGGAGACCATGAGTTCTAGCCCCATGTTAGGCATGAATGCTGCCTGGGTGACTTCGGGCCGATCACCAGGAGACGGTAAGTTCTAGTCCCGCCTTACACACAAAAACCATCTGAGTGATTTCGGGTTCAACACCACGAGACTGAATTATAGTCCCGCCTTGTTAGCCAGGAAAGTTGGTGGGTGACTTTGGGCCAGTTGCCAGGAGGTAGTGAGTTCTAGTCCTGCTTTAGTTAGGAGAGGCGGCTGTGATTTGAGCCAATCACCAGGAGACGGTGAGTTCTAGTCCCACAAAAGCCGCCTGAATGATAATTCAGGAGACTGAATTATAGTCCCGCTTTATTAGCCAGGAAAATTGGTGGGTGACTATGGACCGATCGCCAGGAGATGGTGAGTTCTAGTACAGCCTGTCTCAGCCCAATTCAACATGCATGATTGCTGTTGCAAGAGAAATAGGAGGAAGGAATATTAAGTACCTCTGCAGCCTTGACATGCTTTTAAAGTAATAGGCAAGGGAAAAAAATCTAAAAAATAAACAAGCAAATATCTAATTAATGCAAAGTTGAGCTAGTCTTTGATTGCAGGCTGTATGTGATCCCGCCTCTCTACCTCTGGGAACTTTAAAATAACACTGAGTTGGACAGGGATAAATATATTGTTTATTGTGATTGATTTGGTGGCATCTTTAATAATTAAAAGTCCTTCCCCTGGTTGCAAAAAAAGTGGTCTTAACTATGTTGCTGGAAACAGAGTAAGAGAATAACAGAATTGGAAGGGACCTTGGAGGTCTTCTAGTCCAACCCCTTGCTCAGGAAGGAAACCCCTATACCATTTCAGACAAATGGTTGTCCAAACTCTTCTTGAAAACCTCCAGTATTGGAACCACTCACAACTTCTAGCGGCAAGTTGTCCCACTGATTATTGCCATTCCTGTAATTATTGCTTCTGTTACTAGGGGTTGATTCTTACACATGTTCATAGAGCTGTTGTATTTTTTTCCTAGGTTTGGGGTGTCTCTGGTGTTTTTAAACCACTTCACATGTTCTGAAGTGATCTTTTGCTTTCTACTGTACATCATGGCTCCTTAGAAACTCTGCAAAATATGGAAAGAAAAAAGTGGGATTTTCATATGAATCCTGGCAGATCTGTTGTAACCTAAATATCTGCAGAGAACAAGAACTAGAATTGGGATGAGTTGATCTCTTCCCCCGTGGGCAGGTAGTATGTGCACTAGCATCACAAAAGTGTGTATTGCTTACAGATGGGAGGGCCGGGCGCTTGATAAAGGTAAGGACACACAGAAGTAAGGCAATTCCGCTTGGAAAAGTTTAGCTCCGTGTGTCGTGTGTGTCCACCCTGGCTCCTTCAAAACATTGAATTCCTTATTTATTTGTACTTATAAAATGCAAATACAACTGTCAATCTGTGGAGGAGAATCTCAGAGTTAACAATTGCTCATTTCACTCTAAGTCCTGTTGACCTGCATTCCATCTCTCTTTCTTTTAAAGAACAAAACAAAGAAAATGTAATGGCAATGTGAAGTTCAGTTTTTATTTATTTATTTATTAGATTTATATTGCCGCCGGTTCCGCTCATGGCTAAGTACTAAGTAGGGCAAAGGTATGAGCCTTAATTGCTCTGTAATTCATTAAACAAGAGGTAACTACTGCAACATTAATCTTTGGGTGACACCCAGTATAGCAGAGGTGTCCAGCCTTGGATGCTTTTAAGACTTGTGGACTTCAGCTCCCAGAATTCCCCAGCCAGCCTGGCTGGGGAATTCTGGGAGTTGAAGTCCAAAAGTCTTAAAAAGTGGCTATGGTTAGATACCCTGCAGTATTTTTCACTCCTTAACATTCCTAAGTGGAATGCCGACTATTTCTGTATCTTTGATGTCATTCACATTTGGCTGGAGAATTAGTGAAGACCTTTGACCAAAGTTTTCAAACCTGAGTCGTCCTAAATATACTGAGCCACATCTTCCAAATGTCACTTGTTTTCTTTTTTTTTTCTTTTTCTGGAGAATTTAAGAAGTGCCATTAAAGGTGCAAACGCAGGTGTCTGCCTGGTTCCTTCCACACCTGGTCGGTCCTTGTAACCAGCTAAGCCATGGCCCCATTCTCCAGTCTAGCCATCTCTATCCCACCTCTGTTTATACGAGTACAAGATGGCAAACTTTATGTACAGTGAAACATGGTGGAATCCAGTTTCTGAGCTTATATTGTTGCCCAACGTTATGGAGCCTGGCTCCTTTCCTCATCTACATGATTAGCAGGTTATTCTTAAAACCGTGTTGCAATTGCAGGTGTCATCTTTTTTTTTTTTATAGGTTGAAATTAAAATACCACATTTTTCGGCATATAAGACATACCTCAGTGTAAGACGCACTGAGATTTAGAGGAGGAAAACAACAACAAAAGTTTATGTGCCCCATTTTGGGGGCCTGTTTTTGAGGCTTTGGGGGCCTGTTTTTAAGGCTTTTTGGGCCCGTTTTTGAGGCCTTTTTGGGCCCATTTTTGAGGCTTTTTTGGGCCCTGTTTTTGAAGCTTTTGGGGGCCTGTTTTTGAGGCTTTGGGGGCCCCATTTTGGAGGCTTTGGGGGCCTGTTTTCGAGGCTTTTTGGAGGCCTGTGGGGGCCTATTTTTGAGGCCTTTTGGCCTTGTTTTTGAGGCTTTTGGGGCCTGTTTGGAGGGTTTTTTTGGCCTGTTTTCAAGGCTTTTTGGAGCCATTTTTGAGGCTTTGGGGCCCTGTTTTTGAGGCTTTTGGGGCTCATTTTTGAGGCTTTGGGGGGCCATTTTTGAAGCTTTTTGAGCCTGTTTCTGAGGCTTTGGGGCCTGTTTTTGAGGCTTTTTGGGCCCATTTTGATGGGGGCCTGTTTTTGAGGCTTTTTTGACCTGTTTTTGAGGCCTTTGGGGGCCTGTTTTGGAGGCTTTTTAGGCCTGTTTTTGAGGCTTTCCGGGCCCGTTTTTGAGGCTTCTTGGGGCCTGTTTTGGAGTCTTTTCTCTCTCGGAAAAGTCTACTACTTTGGTAAAGACAGGTCCACTCTAGACCTGTGCTAAAGCCAAAGGAAAAAATTAACCAGCCAGAAATGGGGCTGGGCTAGGCCCAGATGCTTGGGACAACATCCATCACAAAACTGACAAGGCAGCATCAAAACGAAAGACTCATCAAAAAAAAAAAAAAAGAGGAAGAACAGAAGCTTTGGAGGGACAAAAAAAGGAAGGAATGGGGGGAGTGAAAAAGCACCAGAAAGAGGAGAGTTTAAGGGGGCAGAAGGGGCACATTCAACTCTAGAATAAAGTTTTCAGAATATCTAGAATGGAGGTGGTCTCAAAGACATAAAAACCCCCAAATTGTTAGACAAATGCATAGGCATGTATACACCCTCTTCCATAGCTCCAAGCTTGAGCCAAGAGCTTGATCTGAAGTTTTTGAGGCCCTCCAAACATTTCAGAATCATAAGAGTTGGACCTCTTGCCCGAACAGATGAAATTGTGGATTGTTGTTTAATGCATTAAAACCTCAAGAGAATTTTTGAATTTGTACCTCTACTTTCTTTAAAAAAAAAAAAGAAAGAAAGAAAAGAAAGGGATTTTAGAGAACAAGTACAGCTTGGAGATTCCTTCACTAGATTTTCTAATATGAGTTTCCCTGTAATTACTCTGATCAAGTTAGCGGTCAGTCAGTTTCCAGTTTTCTCTTGTGTATTTGTTCCAATGTATTTCTCTTACTTTAAAAATAACATGGCACCTTTCTTGTAATTTTGAAGGAAGCGGTATGATGCCCCTTAAGCTGCTGAAAATTTGTAGATACTCTGAAAGTTAACCATTTATTCCCCCCCCCTTTTTTTTTTTTGTTATTTATAGTGCAGAAGAATGGGGTACGGCACTGTTCCTATTCAGCCACCCGGAAAAACCTGTACATCACTAAAGATACAAAGGTTATTTGTCAAGGTTTCACTGGCAGACAGGTGCGTGCTCGAATGGCCAATTTCTTGTGTACCTTCGCTCATGTTGTAGTCCAAACGTAGCTTTTGCTCTTGTGTTTGTGAGAAGCTTAGAATTCCTTATCAGGGCTTCCTTATTGCAGAGATCAGAAGTACAAGTGAGCCTCTACCTACAATCGGTTGATTAGTGACTGTTTACAGTGGAGCCAAAAAAGGGATTTACGACCTGAATCTGAAGTACTGAAGTACTCTCAGTCTGTCTATCTCATACACACACACACACAGTCATATAACTACATTTCAGGGGCTTAGTAACACTGTTGCATGTAAGGTGAGATGAGATAAGACAAGCAAGATAATCTTTATTGTCATATTTTACTGTGAGCACACTGGCCCACGTTAAAAATGAAATTCTGTTGCCCTCTTTCAAAATAAAATATATACTACCCATACATAACAGACATATGCACATGTTACACATGCCCACCATCCATCCATCCATCACCTCTCACATCTGTCTCTGTCTCTATCTCTCTATCATCTCTATTCTCTATCATCTGTCTACCTGCCTGCCTGCCTGCTTACCTAGCTACGCCCATACTGTTATATATATATATATATGTAAATATTAATCACTGTCCATTTTGACTACATAGCGGAAAGAAAAAACTTGACAATTTACAAGGCTGATGCTATATTTACAGTCATTTGCTACAGCCAGCAGTTACGCAATGGCATTTTGCAACAATTTTGTCAAAAGCTAGAAGTTCTGGGTTTTTGGCAAAAACTGTGCCAATAGCAAACAATTGCTTTGTTTAATTACCATGACATTTTCTTAATGATTGCGGCGATTCATTTAACAACTGCTGCGAAACTTGTAAAGTCGGGTCAGTCACGTGACCATTTCATGACCTTTACAACTTAATCACAATGGGCAGGTTACTGCAAATGGCCGCCCTTATGGCCATTTGCAGCATCCCGAAATCATGTGATGGTGTTTTAAGGGCTTTGCTAAAAATCAACATTTACTTCAAGTTTTCAGCCAAACCGGCCCCTAGCAAACTATGAGTTTGTTTACAGCTGTGGTGTTTGGTTTATGACCACTGCTTAAAAAAAAATAAAAGGTCATAAAATCGGGTGCATCACACCGGTGATCTGTTTTACGATGGTTATGACTCATTGCCCTGTGGATCCCCTTTTGCAGCCTTCTGACGAGCAAGTCAGTGGGGAAGCCAGATTCACTTAACAACTGCAGTGATTCATTTAACATCTGTGGCCAGAAAGGTTGTAAAATGGGGCAAAATTCTCTTAACAAATATCTCACTTAGCAATGGAAATTTGGGGCTCAATTGTGGTCGTAAGTTGAGGACTACCTGTACTTGCCTACTCATTCTCCCCACCTTCTTCCTCCTTCCATTGGTCTCCGCTCGTCATCCTTAGTGAAGCGTGCAAACCAGTATTTGCATTTCCTGCATCGGATGAGGAGAGCACATCTTTCTGTTTTGGCCACTTTTTACAGAGACACGATTGAGAGCGTTTTAGCAAACTGCATCCCTGTTTGGTTTGGTGGCAGCAGCACCTCAGATAGAAAGCCCCTACGGAGAGTGGTGAGGACAGTGGAGAAAATTATAGGAAGCTCGCTTCCTGTCATTCAGGATACAGCTTATAAGCACTATGTGCTTATAGCTCGAAGCATTGTTAGAGACCCTCCACAGCCTGTTTCTGTTGCTCCCCTCTGGGAGTAGTTTTCAAAGTACCTATAGCAGGACTACCCGATTCTGTAACAGGTTTGTTCCCTAGGCCATCCGTCCGGTAAACTCACAAGATTAGTTTTTTCTCGTCATCTGTGTATACATCAGGATTAGATGGTGTTGTTTTTCCGTGTCATATATGTGGCTGTATGCATGGTTTTGTATATATGTATGTATGTCATTTTAATGTAGTGTATATTGGAGGTGGTGACCCTTTGGGAGCTGAATGCAACGAAATTTCATTTTAATGTATGCCGATTAGTGCATTCAAAGTGACAATAAAGTTATCCCCAAGTCCATTGAATCGACTGTGTGTTTTTTTTTATTGTACCTCTTCACACAGGGCACTTTCCACAGTCAACAGGCCTTGGAGTATGGCACCAGTTTAGTAGGAGGGATTTCTCCAGGCAAAGGGGGCAAAACCCACTTGGGGCTTCCAGTTTTTAACTCTGTCGAGGAGGTAAGATCACTGAACCACCACATGCCAAATGCTGTCGAGTCATTTTATTCCGTTTCGTCGCTGTGATGTTTTCTACGTGGCTCCTTTTAAAAGTAGTTATAGCCTTTATCAGGACAGAATTATCAGGTGTTTGAACCCCATGGTGCAAACTCTGTTCAGCTAACATTGGTTGTGACAGAAGAGAATATTTGTAGCTCACAGTTGAACTGTGGGATCTTGGTGCTCTCTGAGCTTGGTGGTTTTCTTGCAGACATTTTATTACCATATTAGGTAACGTTATCAGTGCTAGAAGAGAGTGGGGTTTGCAAAAGAGGAGGAGGAAGATGTGAGAGTTTGCAGGAGCAAACACATTCAGAAGCACGCACAAGTAACTGATTCAGCAGGATTCCATTATATATAAGAAACTTCTCTTGCTATATAATATAACATGAAGTAAATATACAATACCAAAAGCTCTTTCAACTGGTAGAGAGAAGAAGTAACAAGCAAAACACAAGCAGAGGAGTTTTTGTTTCAGTTTCAGTTCAGAGCAGCAGCATGCACAGACTGCTTAGTTTCAGTTTCTGTTTCAGAGCTCAGCACAGCCTTAGCCACACCCAGGCTCCTTGCTGTTTCAGTCAAATACTGTTTCAGTTTCCAAACAGCCCTCATTGGCTGATTTAGATGCCACATCTCTTCATTGGCTGACCTTACCAGGTCTCTCCCAAGTCATGAACTCTCACACACTGACGGAAGAGGACTGTGGGGTCCTCTGTGTTCAGTGGTTTTCTTGCAGATATCTCATTAACAGCCTAGGTAACATCATCAGTACTAAAAGGGATGGTTATCTTGTTTGAGTTGATCAGCCATCCACAGGCACCAAGAGATAAACAACATCTACATGCTTTCAAAAGAGACAACCATAAAGCTAAAAGACCTCCTCATCAGCAATCAACAGCCTGATAAGCAGAGAGTAACACGAATATTAATACTAGAGCAACGATCAAATAGTAAACAAGACCCCAATTAAGGAACTACCAACTCAGGCAACCAAGCTAACAGTAAGCAACAACCTAATCAAGGAACCACCAAGAAAATCCCCACCCAACACTGACAGTGCAAGCCACTAGTGGCTAAAAAGACTCTTCTGTCACTGATGATGTTATCTAGATTGGTAATGAAATGTCAGCAAGAAAACAAACTAAGATTAGTTGCCTGTGGATTTGGTGGCTGAAGTTAGAATGCTATTTTTTAACCTTTAAAGTTCTGAATTTTTTGAAACCAGATTCTTGGAAAGATAGCTTTTATTTGCCTAAGCCCTAACTTTTAAATTTCTGGGGTTTTGCTCTTTCTTTGGTCCTGCACAAACCCTCAGATGGGTGGGAAAGAAAGACAGTAGCACCTTTTTGACATGACTTCTCATCTTTAGATTCCCCTGTCATTTGTAATCTTCAAGCTGGTTTTACAAAAATCCATTCTTCTTTGTCTTGGCTTCATTTACTGTGTGTTTTCATTACAGCTGATTCATTTGTTAATTTGTCCATGGCCCCTTTTCAAAGATAATTGTATGTTAACAGCAATAACCTGCGTTTTACTTTTTTTTTTAAATTAGCAGGATAGGAATAAAAAGAGGAAAGAGGTGTGGTGGGAGGGTATTAAGCTGAAATGTAAGGTTGTAAAGGTGTGTATCAAGAACATTTTCCCAGCAGAGTGTGGAGTGTGTTGTTCACTCGAAAGTTGTTAGCTCCTCGGGGTGAAAATTGTTGCGGAACCAGTCTCAAGAATAAAAAGTGGGCAGAGCAACTAATTGCATAATTGCATCCTCCTAACTTGAAATTAGAAATTTAGATTTTAACAGGGCCAGGTGGAACATTCAGAAGAGTGCTTTGCAAAATGCATTAACGTGAATGAAGACCCTCTCGTCAAATTGCTCAAGCACCCACATCTTTTGCAAAGCTCTTGTGCTGGTGTGAAAACTCCCCACCCTGCAGCTTTCTTTGCCCACGTGTGCAAAGACGAGCACGGTGGTTCAGGAGGTTAGGACGCTGGGCTGGCAATTGGCAGGTGCACGTTTGAGACCCGGTTGCTGTCATGAGACAGGGTGAGCTCCCATCAATATGCTCCAGCTCCTGCTGACCAAGAAATTCGAAAGCAGCAACTGCGAGTAGATAGATGGGTACCACTTTGGTGGCCAGTTTAACAGGGACATGAAAAGAGCCCCCAACTGGGCGTCCCCTCCCCAGAAGCGCTTTGTTGCTCTCAAAGTGACCGTGCTAGCGGTAGTATGCAAACACAGCCATTGCATGCAAAGATGTATGCTGAGGGCCAGAGATGGCTTTTAAAGCAGCAGCTATGTGAATTTTTTCAAAAGATGCAGCTGCTTTAATGATACAAAAAGAGGTGTTTCGTTTGCACTCAAAAGATGTTATAAATCATTTATTTCAATCGTCAGGAGAGTTCTAGTCCCACTTTAGGCATGAGAATTGTCTGTGTGGGTGACTTTGGGCCAATCACCAGGAGATGGTGAGTTCTAGTTCCTCCTTAGGCATGAAAACTGACTAGCTGTTCTGACCCGGGCTTAACAGAATCATGAAACAGGCTTTTGGTCCCCCAAAAAAGAAACCCTTTTTATTTGCTTACTGTAAATTCTTCTCATTCACATCCAGAAAAGTCCCAGCATTAAACCTTTCAAGGTTTTATTGCAAAAACAGACCTTATCAG
>JAEANM010021268.1:0-11905 GCA_017656035.1 Myanophis thanlyinensis
TGGGGTCCTTCATTATTTTCCTGGCTGTAGTTTGGCATCGTTTGTTGTAGATGGAGTGCAGTTCAGGGAGCTTGGTGCAGATGATGTGCTCTGCATTGCTGCATAGCAAAACAAGCTGAGAAACAATAATATCTAATCTAATTATTGGTGCGGATTGTATCCCTGCACTTTGTGCCTCTGACTATGGTGTTTAAAAAAGAGAGATTTTTTTTTCAACCCATAAACAGAAAACGGAGTTATGAAGAAAAAAATAATTGAGATGTGACTTAAACAGTGATGTACTGTAATGACACCAATTGGTACCTGTAAGAATGGCATTCACACAGCATGTACTTTCCTGCTGTTTGTATTATAGCATTTCACTAGATCTGTCTTATTTTTTAGTCTAGATTTGTAGTGCACAACTTTAAGCCATCATGTGGATTTTTAGTGGCATGTTGATGCCAACTTTCCCCTTCAAAATGGGTAAAATAAATTTGATTTTATTTCAATAACCCATGTCATGGTTGCCCCAAAGGTGCTTTTCAAAAGACAACTGGATGTTCTTTCTTCTCTTCCAAGAAGCAGAACTGAAGAAGTTTCTTGGATGGAAAAGCGAAATATTTTCAAAGAAATAAAACCAAGAAAGTCCAGTTGCCTTTTGAAAAACACCTTTGAAACAGCAAGAGTTATCTTCTAGGAGAATTTTTATTTCCTTTTGTTAATCCTGTGTCAAACATCACATGCTAGTTCTGCCCTGAACCATTGGAATAATGTGTTATTTATCCTGAGAGCGGATTCTAATTTTTAGCAAGAAATGCTGTATATATTTGGGAACTCAAGACCAGTTTCACCTAGTGGTTAAGGCACCAGGCTAGAAACCGGAGTATTGTGAATTCTAGTCCCACCTCAGGCATGAAAGCTAGCTTTGAGTCACTTGGTCAAATCCTGTCGCAACCAACAGTTCAACATTGAGTTGATTTGAAAACATTAGGAAGAAATGCATAGAAAGAGAGAGAGAGAGAGAGAGAGAGAGAGAAAAGGAAGTACATCTTTGTATTCTCTCAGAATCAAATTTCTAAGGAGAAGACGACTGGGTTTGGTTGATATTTTTTTTTTCCTTCTTAATAGCTGGAGCAGTGTAAGTTTCATTTAGCATATTGCACCTTCTGGTCCAAGGCAGTTTTTGTCTCTGTCAGCATACTGCTGACAGAATCATTCTAAACAGTTTTTGATGAGCCTGCAGAGCATTCAGAAGGAGGAGGAGGAGGAGGAGAAGAAGCTTAAAGACTCAGTTACTATTTCCTGATAGCAGAATAATATTAACTTACAATTAGTAAATAGAACCAGTTTCATTGCTATTTGGCACAACCTTAATATATGAAAGTATGAATGAAAAATGGAGAAGGTTTCTGTTGTGTAAACTAAATCATGTGTAGATAAAAGACAACCAATCAATACTTAGACAATTGCCATTTCTAGCAATAATTATTTACTTTTATAATGCCATATTTTAGCAGTGCTAAAATCACTGCTTTGATTTGTATTAACTCTGTTAATACAAATCTCTTAAATTTGTATTAACAAATCACTGCTTTGATTTGTATTAACTCTGTGAATGTCAAGCACCAGGAAAATCAGACTATCCAGACAGTTTGAATGAATATACTGTAAATATTTATTGCAAGTTTAAGCTCTCTACAAGAATCTGAACATCTAACAGTCAAAACAATTTGGCAGTAGATAAGAATCAAAGGAATTCAAGGTTGGCTGGACTTAGATATCTTGTGGGCCCAAAGGGACACAGGACTGATGACGTGTGTGACCCCTTTCTCGGGCTTAGCTTGGTCATGTCCTACAGTGAAGTTAGCCAGAGGTCAGTAGTATGATCCCACTTTTGGTCAGGAGAGTTGTGTTTTTTTGTTGTTGTTTTTTGAAAGGCTAGGAGAGACTTATTTCAGGAAGGAAGGTTTCACTCACTTGTCCCTGCATACAGTTGTCCCTAATATTTAGTTAATCCAAGAAGAAAACACTAATAGAAACATATAGTTTGTTCCTTGGAATTATAATTAATCTTCCATGTGGTCTGATCTAATCACAGAGTATCACTGTTCAATAACAAATATGTTTAACATAGGACTGACATCAACAAGTCCAAATAAAAGATCTTGATCTTGCTTTCCAATCCCAGCAAAATACAGATCAGCACATGGTTATCAAAGCAGAATTGATAATTAGCGATAGTTTGTTATTTGGGTTTATTAGATTACCTCGAATCATATTTAACCATTTTGTATGTAACAATAAATTTTATTTTGTATTGGAAACAAATTAAGTTGATCTTAAGCTTGATTTCAAGGTGTTTTTATGGGTGTCTAGGGTATGCAAAGCTATATTTCTGCATGGTGAAATGGGCTCTTTGCGATAGTGGCAATATTACAGAGAACAAAGAAAGTCTCTGAAGCACAGGGAGTTAATTTCTGGAAGGGTCCTTATTTCTTTTTTATTTTTAATGAATACAACAAATTATAATAATTCACTCTAGGTAAGTTTAGTCTGTACTGTAAAGCAGAGTGGTACCTCAGTACTCGTTAATTGGTTCTGGGAGGCACGAGTACTAAAAAGGATGAGTACCAAACAGACCACAGGACTTACCATGTGACCTTTGTTTTGACTGGGAAGGACTGCCTGTCTGTCCTTTTTCCTATGCCAGTGACCTTCCCAGCACGGCTGACTACCTATCTGCCCTCTGTGTCTATCTCCCATTTCTTTTTGCAGCCATCTTCCTACCATGTGAGATTTACCAAAGCTATTCCCCTGCCCTCTTCCTATTGCAGTCTGTCAAGTATCAAACAAACAACGCATACAGGGACAACATTTTCACATCAAAATGCACTGAGTATCAAGTTCTACACGTTTTGAAGCAGTTGAGGACCACTGTATGGATAAAAAATTTTCCCCAATAGAGGGGTTCTCAGTTCTAACATGTGGACTTTTTCTTCAATATATTTTTAATTGATATTTGACAAACTGTGTCAATGAACAGTTAAATTGTGGGAATTCAGTATAGATACATTATATGTATAAAATGAACATAATATTTTGAAATCACAGATCGGATTCATAAAGGGTTTCTGTAGAAACAGTTCTTATTGTGAAAACATCTGCATCCTTAATTTCTATTGGGTCTAGTTCATAATTTTTTGGAAAAACTACCTATTTGAAAAACCTGTTTCTATGTGGAAGCAAATCTGTTAAAAGAAAGGATGTATCACAAATTGCATAGAATTTTATTACTCAAAAACAGCTGATGCTGTCAACAGAAAATAAACTGAGAGCTTGGGAGTAAAATACACATATGCTGAAGTCTGTTCAGTTGGAAAATTAATTTAAAAAAAAAGATGTTAAAGGTTTATTTAGACCCTGTGGCAATGCTGAGAACAGTTAAATAATTTGATGCATTTTTCTATTTGTTTAATGTGCTGCTTGATAGATTAAAATACGGTCCTTATCATGGTAGATAAGTCTAAGCATCTTTAACATGAATGATCATAGTATTTGCTTTTTAAAATGAACCTTACAAAACTATTACATTATTTATTAATTAAATCAAAGGTTTTCTATTGTGGATTATTCCTTTCTGGCAAAAATTCCTCTCTTTCATTTTGTTGTACTTGTTTAAGACATGCAGTGTTTTATTTCCTCTGAGGATTATTGCAATATCTACATTTTCAGTGTGAATCACAAGGAATCAATAGAAAATATAAGAAGCTTTGTGAAGTAGTGATAAACCCTGGAGTAGAATCGAAAAGAAAATTCTTCCTGGTCTCAGCATTTTTACCTCACTGCTAAAGCTGCATGATATGTTCAGAACATTCCTTTGAAACATTCCTTTTAGAGTCTACATAGAACAGGAAACTAAGAGTTTCTACTCCGTACATCTATGTTTGTTTATTATATTTAATCATTTATTTATTTACACTAGTCCTCGAGTTATGACTGTAATGGAGACTGCCCATTATGATCATAAGTCATGTGGTCATAAAGCAGGTGATTGACTAAAATTTACCAATTTATTTTTGTGGTGCTTATTAAGCAAATAAGAGTGATTGTTAAATGAATCCATGAGCATGAATGTCTCTGCAGACATTAAGTGAATTGGTTGCTTACAATGTGGGAGAGGGTTTTGCTGAAAAGCAGAAGTAAATGCTGTATTTTGACAAAAAAAAATTAAATCATGATCATGTGACTGATGAATACTGCAAACATCTGTAAATGCAGGCACTTGCTAAGCACCTGAAATGCCACATGACTGTGGTTTGTTCTTTGAAAACATTGTTATTCCTTGAAGCTTCTTGGATGAGAAGTGAAATGTTTTCAAGGAAAAAAAAATCAAGAAATCCAGTTGCTTTTTAAAAAGCACTGGGTCATAAGTACCTTTTGGGGGTTCCATTGTAACTTTGAAAAGATGCTAAATGACCAGCTGTAAGTCAAGAACTACTTCTATTTATTATTACTTATAGCCATGATTCTAGTTAGAGCAGTGTGCACTGTAAATACTCTGGGTCCATGAGGGCATGATGTAGGCAAGTCCTTCTGTACTAAGTACTGTAGTGTTCTGGTTCAGGTCTTCATACACACAAAGGCATACCTAGCTGTATGCCAAAACTAATGCGGAGATAAGAAACCCTGGGCTGAGAGCCCAGAATGCTATCTTAATTAAAACCAAAGTTTGATAGCAACTTACAGATTGTCCAAAAGCCTTGCATACCATTACATGAATAAACTGTTGCTTCCTGCAAAATTCCCCTCCCGTCACCACACCTATAAGCTCTCTGGGAGGGGCCAATCATTAACCCCTTATTTCCTTCTCTGCTTCTGAAGCTGCTCTCTCCTCCTCACAGCCCTATGCATACGCACATCAGGGACAGCCTCCTTCTGTTCTTCCTCACTGCTCCCTGACTCAGATGCCACCTGATGGCCGACAGGCCTCTCTAGTCCCTGCTCTGACTCCGAACACCCCACAGAGAGTTCTTCAGCCTCCAGGGCAGTCCCATAATGTTCATTGCTGACAGATTCCACCAACAGCTCAGCTGGCCACTGTTGGGCCACAATATGTAAAGTTGCGGCTGATTTACCTATTGCAATTTGCAAAGCCTCCTCTAGTTACAGATTCTGACTACTATTCCAGCAGAAGCTGTGAGTCTAGACCATAGCTGTCAAACTTGCTGCATCACATTGCGGTCACGTGACATTTCATGACGTTTTTCCCATTCATGGAGCTGGGGTGGGTGTGGCCTGCATGTGATGCATCCGGTGCGCAGGCTTCCAGTCTCACATCCTGGTCTAGAAGGATCTCAGAATTGTGAACCTGGCTAGGATAATTACAATTCTGTAATATTTTTCTACCAGCAATAACAAATCTTCCTGACAATGTAAGTAGTTCGTGTTTCTTAAGTTTGCCATCCCTATAGGGCTTGACATTAATCTTGTAAGTTATTTAAAAAAACTCCCCATCACAACTTATTCCTGGTGTAATGAATGTGAACAAATCATTGTTTCATGTTCCCCCCTTTCTCTAGAGCAGTGCCTCTCAGCCTTGGTGACTTTAAGATGTTTGGACTTCAACTCCCAGAATTCCCCAGCCAGCTTTGCTGGGAGTTGAAGTCCAAACATCTTAAAGTCACCAAGGTTGAGAAACACTGCTCTAGACTCAAGAACATCTTCGGTGATGGTCTTGTTTCCTCCCTAAATATTTTACTGCCTTGTTACTACCACCGTATATTATTCCACATTCCTACCATCTCTATCTCAAGTATACTTCCCTAGGAAGGAAAATTTAAAACCTAGATTGCAGTTGTCCAAAACCCCTGAATCCAGAAATGGCATCTTCAAAAGAAGGCACACCATCATTATCAAAGAGCAGCAGATGAACCAAGCAAAGCCAAACTGTTCTACAGTACATATGTTATCTTCATGGTACCATACTTAAAAAACAGAATCCTTATTTAATGTCTTTCTCACTAAAGTATTTATAGAGGCAAATAAACCAGATCAAATAAACAGAGAAAATTTATGATAGACAGTATCCTTTCTTACAGACCAAGTAATAGGACATATTGAATTTAGGTTTAATCTGTTTTAAAGTCAGTCCATTGAAAGCAACAGTATTTAAGTTATTATTAATTTCAATTAACTTACCTAAAGTAAGCCTGAATCCAGCCTATTGTTGGGAGAAGGATGCTATAAATCTGTTGCTATAGAGATATGAAGTGTTGTTTCTGCAGAAGTGGCATTTCTACTGCCAATCTGAGAGCTCCCTATGAGCCTAGTTGCAGTCAGCATATCTCATGAGAAGAACTGTCTGCCTTTAATCAAGGAAGAAAATGAGCAGGACAAGTACAAGCTTGGAGCACTGGAATATTTTTTTTTCTTGAAATCTTTGTTTTAAAATGCTTCTTCAGTAAAGGAGAACTGGTTATTTTTGGAGGAAAAACAATCTATTCAGTTCTCACTGGATAGTTTTAATGTCCATCACAGTTCTCATTTTCTGTTTCATGAAGCAAAGCAGCACAATTACAAAATGGGCATCTGTAACTCTTAAAACCTACATCCATCCCCAGATTCTATGGTGAATTAAACACAAAAACACCTGTTAAACTAAGTCAGAGTACTCATAAAAAGTGAAGATGGCAACAATGATCATGAAATTGAAAATATATTTTTGTATCTCTTTGCTTCATATTTTATGTTAGGTTTGGAAAAGATTTTCCTCAAAATTCAAGAGCAGATAACAAAGCTGATTGATATATGGAAATGGGCTACACTCTGCCGGCCAAAATGGACCGTGCGGCCTTGTGAAGCCCCCACACAATCCATTTTCAGTTTCCCTGGCCTCCAGAAGCACTCTGCCAGCCAAAAATGTGCCATGCGGATGCACCACAAGGCCTCCACACAGCCCGTTTTCAGCCAGCAGATGCTGCAGGAGGACTGGATTACAATTATGTGGCTTGAAATAAGTGCAAGATCTGGATAGAAAACAAGCAACATCCTAGGTTAATGCCAGATTTTACATACTGTATAGGTCCATTTAATCTACAATCAACAATCTATAATTGACAGCCATTTCTATTTAGTATCCTGGAAATTTATCTCTGCTGTTAGATCTTGTATTATCATGTTATTTATGCTATTTTTTATTATTAGTTGAACAATAAAAATACCATAGTATTAATAGCTTTCTGCCTGGAGAAACAATTTATTATTAAACAAATAGGGTATAAATTTCGAATTAAAACATCCATTTAGTGGAGTATGAAGAATGAGTAATAAATGTTTGCCCATAATATCTGGTACGAGAGATAGGAAAATGGTTTTTATATTTTTTATATTTAATAAAGTTTGATAAAAATAAAAAAAGGAACTGTAGAAAGAAAGAAGGGGAAAAAATGCATCTTGAGCCTGTGTCAAATGCCTACCATGCCTGTGCCCACTCACTCACACACACACACACACACACACACCTCTGGGATCAAATACAACCCTGATGCGGCCCTCAATAAAATTGAGTTTGACACTCCTGGAATAGAATAATCAGCAATTAATACATGTAAAAATAAAGGTACAATTGTCAGGGCACCAACAGCATGTCTTCTGATGTTTCCAGAATCTTCCTTCCTCTGAGGCACATTAGCCTGTGTGGCTGTTTCTTACTGTGGTGCTCTCAGCAGTCCCCAGCACATCCCTTCAGATGCTATGTCCTTGGTTTTTCCCCACTGTTCACACACACACACACGACTTCTTCCTAGAACTTCATTTTCAGAATAACACAGCCTTGTTTTTAATCAAAGCATCTGAAATTCATGTATTTTGATTTGGACACAGATCTCCTGAAATCAGCAGTTCTCTGCACAGAATGTTTTGCACATTTCTACCAGAAGTGCTTAATTGATCGACAAAGCTATGAATTATAGCAGGCTTTGAAAGAGACTGCTGAAATAATTAATGTTCTGTCATTTCTTGGCATCGTTGAAAAACTAACAGACAGCAAGCCCTTGCTGAACCACCTGACTAATATGCCAAATACAGGAAGTGGTTGTAACAGACCAACTTGTAGAAGGAGTCATTCAGCTTGCGGATAAATCTGTGAGTGGCAGAATCAGTTTTGACCTATATTCCATTCCACAAAATATATTCATAATGTAAAGGTTTTCCATAGATTAGACATGACATTTCATTCACATGGGTGAAACTGATATAGCCTAGAATCTTAAGAAAGCAGCTGTTCCCATGAATTGACAAATTATACTTTTGTCAATATGCAGTAAACTAAAATGAAGCAAAAGCAAGAGGATGGAGGAAGCTATTTACTAAATTGGCAATGCTGCTGTACAGTCCTAAATCAATAGATTGTCTTAACCAAAGTCCCTTTCTTTAGTATTAAGAATTTTAAGCACAGCATTGTGACCCCCTAGACATGAAGAATTGCTAGTATATGGTATTTCTGAGCACAGACAATAGTCATTGTAAATCCAGTGGCTTGCACAGAACAGAACAAAAGAAAATTGATTGTATGGAAATATCCTGCTTTAACATGTTACAAAGCAAGCCGATAATCAGTTTGCTCATAAAGGGATTTCATAATTGTCAAGATGTTCTTGGATGTCTATCCTCATATAATCAGCCCAAATGATGAACTGGTCAGATCTCACTGAAAATGCTATTACACAATAGCATGATAATTGGTTGCCAAATTCCACAATTAAACATAGCAGAAGTCCAATGTATTATCCTGGGGTTGTTTCATGCGATGATTATTTCAATAATTTCTAAATTGATTCAGGAGACTCGTGTTTATGATCTTTGCAATAGGGAAAATCAATAAATGTATTTTTCTAGATAACTGCAACCAAAACGTTCATTGCTACAAGAGCATTTCTGAGGATAAGAAAGGAGATACATTCTGAGTTAAACTGAATCAGAAAGCTTTCTGGTTTATCTGTTTCTGAAAGAAGTAAATTATATGTTAGAAGAACTATCTGAAGATGAGAGCTTTCTATATAATGCTTTTTTAGGTGGGGTACAAGACCTTTGGAACCGTTTCTTGGATTAAATTCCTTCTGACCATAGAAATCAGTGGCTTATCCATTTGTCAGCAGGAAAATAAATGACAATTTTATTTTACTGCTGTGGTCATTACAGCCACATGTTCTACTATCCCAGTATGTCTCCTTCATGACATAACTATTAATTTATGTAGTATAACTTAACCTATAAAGATTTTATCAATCACAGATCCAGAATACAGATGATTAAATGAACCTTACTTACTCATCCTTTTCCATATGAAGGAACTTAAGAGTTCATGAGAAAGAAAGAAAAGAAGAAAGAAATTCTGACAGATTTATCCATCCAGACATAGGAGTTTAAGTTCTTCAATCTCAAAGGTCTGGGTATAAATCTCCATGTATTTATATGTATAGGAGATGCTGTATTTTTTCCTTACAACTTTTACAGTTTTATGATAGGCAAATAAAATATGATAGAAGTAGCTATATTGAATTTTGACAGTGTATATGGATTGGTGAAGGCTTTTTAAAAAAAAAAAAAAATCCTTACTAATATTGCTATTTTTTTCATAAACAAGACAGAAAGAAATTCAAATGTTGGAAAAGAAGAAACTGATTATAGCATTTCTGTTCAGAAAAAATTGAGGGTCATCACTGAAAATGAAACTATGATGCAAAAAATATATCACAAATTTTCATCTGTAGTTATCATGTGCAGCTGGATCCTTCAAGACATACCATTTACTCACCCATTTTGTATAAAATTCCATTCTCTTTAACTCGGTGTTTAGTTATAGTTTTTCCAAACATCTTTAGAATGTTTGCAAAAAAAATGACTTATTCTGGGTTAATAGAAAGTTTGCTGACTGTATTTCATGGACTTCACTCTAGATTAGAAAAACAACCCAGTAATTTAAAACAGATTCCTCCCAGGAAACCAAATACTTATCACCCTCCCCTCCAAACTGTCAGTCCAAGTGACAGATTTGTTATTTACAGTCAACTAATAAGCACTGGCTGTTGTCTTAAGGAGAGAAATACTTGTTTTAGTACTGACAAAGAATTCACTGGTATTAATTAATTAAATCTAGTTAAATGGGCTTCCACTTTTGCCTTATTCATGCCTGTTGTTTTACTGTTTAGGTTGTACTATTTTATGGGATCTGATTTAATGTACCATCAAAGTCACTTCTATAAAGCCAGTTCTTGACCCACTAATTTGTTCTGCAGATTTATGGCAGGGTCAAATATTGTAACTTCTGGATCGCTATCCATCCAAGTTGCAGGACTCCAGCTGGCTAATGGAAGGGAGCATCTTTTTCCTTGTCGTGCTTGTTTACTGAAATTTTTATTTCAAGATTTCTATTTGAAATAAGAAGGGGAAAACATTAAAGGACAAGCAACTTGGTCAGTGTACAAGGAAAGCAGTAAAACCGCTCCTTAGATTGGCTGATGATAAATGTAGGAAATCCTAATGTTGAAAACAGGGGTCCTTATCAGGTGTAATTATGTATACTACTACTACTTATACCTGGTGAAAGGATTTTCTGCTGGCATCACTGTTACCCAGAGGACACCCAGTTGGAGGTTCCTTTAAGGTCCCTGTGAATTGCCCACTGAACTGGTACCCATTTTATCTATTTGAGATTGCTCATTTTCGAACTGCTGGGTTGGCAGGAGCTGGAGCATTGACAGGAGCTCACCCCATCCTGCAGCAGCAACAGGTCTCAAACACCATTGTCAGCCCATATTCTAAGCTTGTGAGCCACCATTCTCCTATTATGTATCATATACATACAGAAATCACCTTCCTATGCTACCAATAATATTTACAGTGCTTCCTTTGGAACTGATAAATTATAGACTCAGTTTTCAAAACTGCTTGTAAGTTCTGGCATCAAGGGGACATGTGGAAGGGTAACAGCACCAAACTCAGATTATATACTGTAATCACAACAAGTATAAAATGCCTCAGGTTACAATGTAGTGATGGAGATACAATCAGTGGAATTACTTAAATATTTAGATATAATTTCTAGGAAAGATGTAGAAAATCATTCAACCATCTTTTAATGGAATTATTCTAATTCACAGTTTCTCAATTTATAATAAAACTGTTTTGTTTCTATAATTCATGAAACAGCTTAGAGAAGTGCATGCAAAATTTGTAAAATTGAGAAATCTGTGTATAAAGCAATATATTATTACAGAAAGCCACCTACAGAAAAGTATAGAAAAATGTTTTAAAATGCATGTGCTATGTACATGAATCAGAATATTTATGTGGGATAGGAAGAACTACAGCTGGATATGAACAAAAATTAACTTGTCAGTTTTTTGTACATTATTCCATTTCTTATGGAATGAAGCTATAACAGAAAAATTTGTTAGTCTCTCTATGCATGTCATTTTCCTACAGTTAAATTTTATCCCTTCCTCCTCTTTCTCCTTCTTCATTTATCTTCTTCAATAATATATATTTCTAGTGTTATAATTCAAAAATGAATAAAGGAGGACAACTTGGCCTGATCCAGAAACTTCTCCTGCTGCTTATACTGTATTTTGTAGTTGTGAATTCTGCTTCTTCTTTCAAGCAAAGGATTAATATACATGGCCATATAATGCCTTTATTGCCATTTCAAGACCCAAACTTAATGCTTTGGCCTTACAGCAGCAAGAACATCTGGTTTTGAGATGGCTATACAAATAGATGTGCTGGTAACTGTGCTGTGGCTAGGGGAACAATTCAGCTTCAGTCTGCTGCAGCATTGTCCCAGCTGTGATGTCTTTCTATGAAGTTTTCAATCAAAATCAAAAATTGTATTCTACAAAAATGATGGCACAGATGATAGATAGAT